>JAULBY010013058.1:0-22728 GCA_032358315.1 Ophiocytium majus | reverse complement strand
AATCTCTAGAGCAGGTTGCTGGCAAACTAATCCGTCTGGAGCAATAACACGAATATTTAAACCCATAACAAAATCCTATATTATTTAGGCTTTCACTTTTGCAGCTTTAGCGAACGCTTCATTTATATCACCAACTAAATAGAAGGCTTGTTCTGGTAAATCGGCTAATTCGCCCTTTAAGGTTCTTTGGAATCCTTTAATTGCATCTGCTAGGGCAACATGTTTTCCTGGTGAACCTGTAAATACTTCTGCAACAAAGAAAGGTTGTGATAAGAATCTTTCAATTTTACGTGAAGTACAATTTGAAGTATAATAATAAGAATCTTTCAATTTTACGTGAAGTACAATTTGAAGTACACAGTAGGTGTTCAAGCCTCGGCTACTGGAGGTACCCTCCAAGTACCGGTACAAGCTGTTGCACAGGCACCAAGGCACGCATAAGCGCAACACGGCTCTAGTAACACTCTGTGTACGGTCAGCCAATGCGAGGTTCCTCACCAGAAGTGCCAGCGGACCTGCAGCTGATGCCTGTATGCCCACGCTCCACAGGTGAACACGCCACCGCCGCCACACCAAACACCGCTGCCCCTGAGTGCCGGCCCTCCCCATGCCAGCCACCGGCCACACCTGCTGCTGTTGTCGCTGCAGATGCTTTCCCCGCAGGTGGTGACTGCTGCGCAGCTGCTGCTGTTGCACCATCTGCCGCTGCCGCCGTCGGTGACCGACCCCCCCCCGGCGCCGCTCCTGCAGCTGCTGCCGCTGACCACTTGTGCGACGGTGACGGTGCTGCTGCTGATGATGATCGGGGAGAGAGCACAGGCGCGGTTGGCAAGGTACAGTCCAGGGCGGCTAGGAAGGAGAGCAGGGCGGGTGACGCATCGCACTGCGCGGCTGCGCGTTCGTCGGCCGTGACGTCGCCGGAGTCCAGCTTGGTCAGCTGCGGCAGCGCGCGCACCACCAGGCGGCGGTACCCTGGGGTGCTGCAAGGGTGGGCAGGGGGTGGTGGCAGTTCCGTGGGGCGGGGGCATGGGGGCGTGGTGCGGGGGTCACAAGATGCACTCACAGGTCGCGGCAACGGGTTGGCAGATTGTTTTTCATGGCTGCTGCAGGCAGGCAGGTGTGCTACGCACTTGGCGCACTTCAAGAGTGCACACATGTACCTACGTGCACATGATTCAAGTGGCTGATCTGCTTGTGCTGCAGCAGGCATCTTGCTGCTGCAGGCGTGCAGCAAACATACTTTTCGGTGTTGCGAGTGGGTTGCACCACTGACTTCGCTTGTGACTGCAAGTGGCAACAGCAGCGCACCCCAGTGGTGAGTGTCAGAGGTACGCAGCAGCATGCACAGCAACACTGCACCTGTCTTTTGACATGGACTATTACTGCGTCTCTGGGAGCCAGGAAAGCACTGCATCACACGATGAAAACCCCTACGTACAATGACAAGTGTGACCATACGCGAGCACCTGATGGGTCAGATACCCCAAAGCCACAAACACATGATCGCAAAAACGATTGCAACTTTGCAGTGCTGTGAAAACATACGCTCGCAAAACGATTGCGACCGTGGAGTGCTGTGCAGCAACACAGCTGTCCCTTGTCCGTTGTTCAGCGGCACCTGCGCTGCTGCTGCTGAAGCTGTGCATCTCACCTGGCGCACGCATTGTCGCCCAGCCACAGGGTGCGCAGGTGCCCCAGTGGACGCAGGTGACGCACCTGCTCAGCAGCGGACAAAGCACACACACAGGTGCGCACTATGATGCTCTGCTCAGCAATGCCAGCCTGCCACAAATTCATGTGTGACTAAGTACAAATAGGGCACTGTCCAACCTACCGGGAGCTACCGATGCGACTAGTACAGCTGGCGGTGGCGTAAAGCTTAATGTTTTCTCTTTTCAGTGTCTACATGGCCCAGCATGGCCATTCTGCTGCTTCACGCTAACATGACTGACCTGGCTTCTTGCACACCCACAAGTGCAATTCATTAATTCTACTGATGTGATTGTCAGACATCCCGCTGCAGCAGAGGTGTAGGGCGGTGGCATGGTACGCATAGCCACCTTTAAGTTAGCGTAATGTGTATAGTACTTCAGAAGTACTCATGAAGCACATGGCAGGCTACCAAAAATTTGTGACACCCTGCTCTGGTCTCAAAAACACAAGTATTACGTGCATGATGCAGCTCTGGTCAGGAGGAATGGCCCTGGTTGCTAGGAGACTTCGGTAGATTAATGTGTGTACTTCGAAGTATACTTGAAGTATGTGAGTGAAGGCAGAGGCAGGTGCCGCTGTACCGCCAAGCGTCAAATGCAGTGTCTATAACAAACACAAGGGGTGTGTCGTTTGTATTGCTCATCTTAGAGTCATCTACATACAGAGCTGGATAACTGATGTGTAAACATTTGAATTTACGCTTGAATTCACCTCAGAAGAGTATGCAGCACTAGTTGGTGCTGTAGATGCATGCAGCCAAGCGCTCCGGCTACCCAGCATAGGCTCTGCGCTGATGAGTTTTTTGCTTCAAAATAAAGAGCCACCAACACAGTGCTCCAGTGCAGCGTCCCACCTCTGCCAGGTCTTGGATGCGGTTTTTGCGCAGATAGAGCTCCCTAAGCCGTGCGCAGCGTCCGAAGTGGCGCAGCGAGCTGATCTCGTTCACACTCAGCGAAAGCACCTCTATGTTGGGCAGCTGCGATAGCACGCTGACTTCGCGCAGCCCTGCGCCCCAGCAGTTGAGGTTCACCACCTGCAACAGCGCGACACAGTTGCACATTTTTGTGGTGAACACACAAGTACGCCCTGTTGGCAAGGACACTGACCAATGTGGTGCGCGTGTAAGTGAGGGGCTGTGTGGTGTGTGACGAGGTGGTCAAATCACACCACAGGTTTCGGCCTGGCATTTTTGCCCCAGTCACGGCAGTATCTGGCCTAAGCAGTCTTTTAGGTCTCTTTCACACAGGTGCTGCTTCTGCTGTGACCAGTGTGGGGAGGCAAAAGGCCCTACGGCAGTACCTGGGCTTTAACCTTTTAGGCTTCTTTCACACAGGCGCTGCTGCTGCTGTGACCAGTGCGGGGAGACTGCCGCTGTGCTGTGGAGCAGCGGATTACTGCTAGTACAGGAGTTGCAGCAGCCCCGTGACACGAAGGCGTGGCACCAGCTGCGCAAGCGCTCATTTGCTGCTGCTGCACTGCCGCAGAGGCTCGCAGCAAGGCTCTGGCGGCAGCAATAGCAACAGCAGCAGCAGCAGCAGCACCAGCAGCACCAGCACCAGCAGCAGAAAGGAATGCACTTTGGCAACGCTGTTGTCGCATTGCTGGCTCACCTCACCAAGATCACTTTTTTTCGTCGAGGACAGCACCATCTCCACCGTCAGCACAGAGCACGCCCCGTCCACCAGACCATCCATGCTGACACGCGCTGCTTGGTCTGCACGCTGAAGCAGTTGAGTTTCGCGACCTGGTTTCAACTTGGCTCTGAGGCTGCTGTGAGGTTAGGGGCTGCCGCAGCTGGTGCCGCTGGGCGGCTGCGGGTGTCAGCGGTTGCTGCAGCCGATAGGGGTTGGTGCTCCGTGAGCACTGTGTGCGGCTATGCTGCGCGGTGCTGTGCACGTGACGGGTAATGCGCACTCCTACCAGCGGGCGCAAAGGCGCAATTGTCCTCGTGGACAAGAATCGCTTCTCAGCTTGCGCTTGCAGTCATGCACACAGGCGCAGGCCATGGCCAGGGCTAGGTACAAGCTGACGGTCGAGTACATGGGCTGCAGCTATGCAGGTGACTGAGCACGCCTTTTTTGCGCGGCACCACCACATGGCATGCAGCAATCACACCATCTTCAGCAGCACATACCCCGATTTTGAATTTGTTGGTCAACACAAACCAGCTGTGCAGTGCAACAGCGCTCCAGCCGTAGAGCAGGCAGCAGCAGGCAACAGGCAGCAGCAGCAGCAGCAGCATCAGCACCAGGAGCTGCTGCTGCTGCCTTTTAGCAAGAATGCCAAAGCGGGCAGACTTGCCACCCTGCCACAATTCTATTTTTTTATGCCGAGGACGTGATGATGGGCCTTGCGCACTCTTGCACCAGCACCGGTGCACCAACACCAGCATCATTACATTTCACGCACAGAGACGGTGCTAAGGCTACTCAGGCGCCCTCTTGCTTACGCAGTCCTGGCCTTGCTGCTGCTTCCGCCGACGTTGTTGGGTGCTGCTACCACTTGAACTTTCATAGCACAGGGCTGGTGCCACAGCCCGGCCTGCGAACCGTGAGCGACACTCTGCAGAGCGCCTTTGAGCTGGTGGTGGGCCCCGGCAATGCGGCGATCATACAGTGGAGCAGCAGGACGGACTCTGGCGTACACGCAACCGGGAATGTGGCGCACGTGGACGTCACACGCATCAGAAAAGACGGGCAAGTGCACACACCATGCCTTGGGGAGGGGCAATGCATGGCGCAAACATTTGAGTGCAAACATAGCATGTCATTGAGGGCAATTTTCAACAGTTTTCTGATAACTGTGGGGCCATTAAACCTTGCCCACTGTGCTACGCAGTCATGTGACAGTCCATTTCCGCTTCTGCCGTGTCATGTCAAGCATCAGTGAGCAGGGTATCCCCTCGGCAGGGCACAAGTTTGTGATCGCCCTGTGGGGTGGCAACAATTTCCTGGTTTGCTGCTGGAGGGGCCTGCGTTAGCGCTGCCCAGCGCACCTTTTGCAGGGACACTGGGGTCAGCAGCGGGCAAGTGAAAACACGCATTAGGGAAGCATTCAAAGCGCGCTCATGTGGACTGACGTCGGATGCCACAACGTTGTGGCATTTCCCCCCTACTAGGCTGACTGCGGTGCGCTGTGCTTTCCGTGGCTTGTGTGCCTCCTCACACACTACATCCGCCCACCAGGCGGCCTGTGGCAGGGCCTTTTGATGCGGGCTCGCTTGGCCGAGCGGTCAACAGCCATCTTCAGCGCGGTTGCCACGATGTGCAGGTGAGCCCTGCACATCACCCCATGCTGGCGGCCTCTGCTATGCCTATCACCAGGTGGTAGACAGACCATGCGATATTCAATGTAGTAGGGCCTTCCTGTCAAATGCATACGTGGGTGAGGGCGGTTTTGATGGGCAGAGCTTAGCGTTTTACACAGACGGACCCCTTGTTGACACCCACGCTTAGGCAACCATGCACTGGCCTGCTATCGCCGCTGCCCGAGTGGCCACGCTTGTGCCTATCCGTCTGGGAGGCTTCCACAACCAGAGGCCAAGGCCGCAACACCCGGTTCCTGGAACCACAATCTGTTTGTATGGTGTATGAATGTGTTGCTGAAGCAAAGGCATGGCGCAGTGCCACTGCCCCTGCGCGCCACGCGCACTCTTTCATGTGCACGAGTTGAAGTAGCCTCGGGTGCCACTGCAGTGGGCTGTTTCTTCCCGCGAAATGCCTCCCCAGCAACTTGCGGTTGGGTGTGCATACACAGGGTGTATCATTTTATTGCATGCACGTAAACAGAGCAAAGAGCCCTGGGGATGCTGCTTGCACCGTGAACTGCAACTACCCTTGGGAAGGTGGCAGCCCTGAGTGTACACTTGTGGCGGTGTGTCATCTGTACACGCGCCGCTTCACGCAGCGGCGCACACACCCCACTTCCCCCCGCACGCACCACCTTGACTTTGCGCACATGGTCCGCTCACTGACTGCAGGTAGTGAACCTCGAGATGGTGCCAGATGCCTTCCACGCGCGGCACAATGCCATCGGCCGCACGTACGTCTACCGGCTGCTGCATCCACTGCCGCCTGCGCCTCAAGCGGCTGCGGCGGTGGCGGCGGCAGAAGTGGAGCGGCAGGAGCAGGCAGCGCAGGAGGAGCACCGTGGCAACAGCCACAGCTGGCCTTTCAGACAGGTGGGGGGGCTAGCGATGTGCGGCCACAAGCACGCAAGCGCAGTGTTTGGCGAATGAAGTGTGCGGGCTGCTTGGCATTGCACAGGTGGGCAACCACGGCACAGGCCTTGGCATGGCGTTTTGCGGGGACCGCCGCAGTATCTGGGCGTACCCACTTATAAAAATTGGGTTTGTGGCAAACATCTTTGACGCGATATTTTATCCACATGGCTGCTTTCACTTTTTGGACTTCTTAAGGCGACTTCTGCCAGAGATCGGTGGATGGTGCTTTGGAAACAAGTCCCCTGGCAAAAGCATATAGCCAGCAAATCAACCACGGTATACATGCATGCATGTAACCGCAATTTTGTGGCGGCCTTCCCTTCTGACGAGCTGGTTTTCGCGATTCAGCTTACTGCTGGCACGCTAAACAGGTTGCGCTGCTTTTTTTTCTGCCGCTTGCATTTAAGCAAACGCTGTTGCTGCATTACTTCTAGTATATTATTGTGGTGCCTCTTGCCCTACCAGCATTTCCATTCATTGTTTACAGTCCGACTACCAGTGTGTGGCATCGCAGGTGGTGCAAGTACTTGTGTGCTACTTCCCGCATGTGTGCCCAGTAGGCACCACCACTGCAGGGCTCCAGCTGCACCCACCTCCCCCACCCACCCACACCACCAAGACCCCTGCTCCCCACCCCCTTGTCTCACCCCCCCCACACACACCCATCCCACACCCTCACCCACATACCCCCCCCCCTCCCTCGCCACATGCATGCCCATCATTATTTTGCCTGCCCATACCGCAGATGCCTCTCTTTGAGCGGGGACGCGCATGGCAGTGCAGCGCGCCGCTGGACCTGGCACGCGTGCGCGCGGCCGCCGCGGCGCTGTGCGGCACCCACGACTTCAGCAGCTTCCGCGGCGCGCAGTGCGTGATGAAGTCGCCCCTGCGGCGCATCGAGGTGTTTGACGTGGCAGAGGGGGCGAGCGCGCGCTGCGGGGCGACCGCGTGGCAGCACGTGGAGGTGACGGTCCGCTGCCGGTCGTTTTTGAACAGACAGGTGAGCGGTGGACGCGCGCGCATGTGCATCTGTGTCTCTGATATGTACTTTGAAGTAGTAGGAAATTAAGCCTGGGATAGCTACAGCATCCCCCATGACAGCCACCAATTTCCACTGCATGGATTGCACCGAAGCAGCAACTACCTTAAGCAACTGCATACCACAGAGGACAGCACAGGAGTTTCGTCAGTGACTTTGGATGCTCCGACATGAGCAGGAAGAGTCTCAAAGCGCTCATGTCGCTACTGAGGTGGCTTTGCCTGGGGGGTCCGTTCTACACGGGTCGACTGGGTGTGCCGCCGACGTGTGGTGGAACTGTGGGAGCTTGCTGCCGTTGCACCATCAGTACCATGCTCAGCACTAAGTCTTACCAGCGGCCTTCGATGCTTCAAGGCAGATAGCAAAGTTTTGCTGAAGTGCCAATACCACTGGCTGAGCGGGCACCACCCAGGCGCACATTCACGCCTCACCTTGGAGCTCACAGTGGGTGCGCTGTGTCATGTGCGCAGTATTTATCGAAGCCGTTCATACCAGGGCGGCGGGAAAGGGGGTTGGGGGGGCTTCCATATTTGCAGCTGTGATACATCTCAACAATCTAAATTTGCCATCAGCTTTTCTGATATCGGACCAAATTTTGGTCTGAACCTGAAACAAAAACGTCGCCCCATCAAAATGAATGAATCTGAATTTCAAAAAGAGTATGTGAACAGTGTTCCCGTTTCTGTGAGGTCGTGACCATGCACACACATCAGCAACAGCACCAACACGCCTGTTTTATTGTCACTGGCGATATGTCTCACAGGTTTGCTCCATGCCATTGTACCACAGACACCAGAAAAGTGTCGAGTTTTACACGAATGGTGTGTGGTGTGCGTGTTGGCTCATGGTCAATTTGCCGGAGTCTAAGCCGGGCATGTGCAAGCAGCGCCGGGTGCTGTGGCGCGGCAGTCAATGTGCAGCAGGCGTTGCATCCGTCTCCCTTGAACTTTGTGCCCCCCAGGGATAACACACTTGTCGGTTGCCAGCACGCAGACTTTCATAATTGTCAGCAAGTGTCAGCATGTGGCCCCTTTTCATGCCTTTTCGCACCCACTGGTGCATGATTCGCAGGTCCGCAACATGGTGGGCGCCATCCAGAGGGTGGGGCTAGGCGACATGACCGTGGAGGAGCTGGTGCAGCTGTTGGATGCCCGCGACAGGAGCGTTGCGCCGCCGCCTGCACCCTCGTGCGGTTTGTACCTGCAGGTGTGTAGTGCTCAGCACATGCGCCCGTCTATGCAGGGTGTCGCACCCAAAATGCACTACCATTTTGTTCCGAAAAACTTCTGAAGTAGTTACCTATGCGGAACTTGGGGAGGTTTGAATTTTTCGAAGGGGGGCAGGTTACTTTAGGAACCACTGAAACAACTTCCGTAACGGTACATGAGTAGTTTACCCTAACATTTACTACTTCATAGCTGAACATGGGAAACAACATGGGGTGTAAGTCACTTTGGGAGGCATCCCATACGTTTTACTAGTGCCAGCCCTGGGCGACTACTTTGCACCAAGGCGGTACCTTTCACAGGTACAGCTGGAATAAGGCGGCCCTGCTTAAACAACTGTGATGGTTGCGCCATGGGCGGATGGCAAGCACAGCGCAGAGTGCCATCATGCTTGTTGGCATGGCAGTACAATCGCTGGTGGGAATAGGTAATACGTGCACCAGAGGCATTCAGCGCGCAGGAATCGACTGTTGGTTGCAGTAGCACCACTGACCCGTGTGCAGCTGCCGTGACAAGCCACCGAACACCGCCTGGTGCATGTGCTGCTGCTGCCCATGATGGCATGCTGTGCAGGAGGTTCACTACCCACCCATGGAGGTGGTGATAGAGCGTGCGCAGGCGTACGCAGCGCTGTGTGCGGCAAGACTCAGTAGCGGCGAGCCTGTGCCGCCTGCCCCAGCACAATCATCTGATGACGAATCCGTTGAAGGTCCGCTAATTGACCATAAATGATTACGGCCATGGCACGTTGTCCCTAGGTGGGCTGGTGAGTGTGCTGTCTTGTGTGCTTATTGAAGCAAATTGGATGTCGGAGTGTGTCACAGCAGGTGGTCGGTCTGCACCCGAGCCTTATGCTACTTGTGTGCATACCTAGTAGTACACTGTCAGCAGGCAACCACCTGGACTAGGTAGGGCAGCAGAGTAACACCAGGCCAGCAAGGGCAGGATACTTCAGTCACCGTATAGCTACAGCTGGTACTTAGTCTACCGTCAAATGCCAAAACAGTCACATCGGGTCAATAATCTTTATCAGTTTTTGGGGGGCCACAAAATCAACTATCTATTCTATTAAAGTGGCCACGCAAAAGTCAGGTAACCCCCCCTCTGACACTTATTGCAAAAGCGATGGGAGCGCTGTCTTACTCAATAAAACCCATTCCGACATAGTCTAGTACCGGTACTTCAGAAGTAACTGTAACGGTTATTCAATACACTATTACTTCAGATTCTGAAGTAGAGTTAAAATTTGGCGCCGGAGTGCATTGACTTTGGCTTTGATTAACCCCCCCCCCTTTGATTAAGCCGGGTGCAGTGATTAAGAGGGGAGTGCGATCAAGATCCAGCATCACAGCCGCTGAGCCAAGCATGCTATTAGCAAGCCGGGGTACGTTGAATAACCCCCCCCCCACAAAAACAGTTTGACACCCTGCCCCCAGGCGGTACTTGGCAATGCATTAAAATTCTGCTGACAGCCATGCCTGCTGCAGCAGCAGTCTGAAACTCTGCGCCTTCAGGCTCCCGCACTGAGCCCGTGGCGCAGCATCAGCCGCCGCCGCCGCAGCGCAGCTGCTGCGCCATGGCGGCAGCAGCATGGTGCACGCGTGTGTGTGCATATTACTACTACGTAGTATACGGTATATGTATGGTATCAAATTATATCTTCAGAGCTCTTGAAACACACACAGCAAGGTGGGCACAGTACCGACGTTGCTGCACGGTACGCACGGTACTAACCCTAGCTGCAGTCGCCACCTCCTCCCCCCGGCTCAACGGCCGTAGACCGTCTCTACGGACGCATCTCATGCACCGTGTGCGCGCTACGCTGCGGTGACGCTAACTATTATCAAGCCCCCCCCCCGGGCCCCTTAAATGGAGGACGCAATGCCCCCCAAAAGTGCTCGGGGGCGGGGCGGGGGTGACCACCGTCGGCTACCGTAACGGTAGTACTGCCATTATGATAACTTATTGTATTATATCACATTTGAAATTTGTGTGTGGTGCACGTGGCACACAAGCCAGAATTTTTGGAACTGAATTTCACCAGTTGCAGCAGCCTGAGAGTACTACTGATGGAGTGTTACTGTATTAGCTATGATAGTAGGTGCTCAGCAGCTGGTGGGGGCGCCTCCAGCCTCAGATCATGCCGCGAGGGCGCAGTCAAGCGACACAAGGCCATGGGGCAGGCAGCAGCTTCAGCTAGGGCAGCCTGGGTGGTGATAAACGGCATTTAACTTACTGTAACAGCTAAAAACTTTCCCGGCCCCCGCCCGGCCCGGCCCGCCGGCCCATCAGCCGGGCTGACCGGCCTAAGCGGCATCGTCGCCAAGCTCTACAAAAAAACTGTTTCCTTTGTATCGTGGTGTGTGTTTCTTGGAAGTTTTGACACATTGTGTGCATGTATGCAAACAAATCCCGTGTGCAATGACAATGTGTCTTACACACCCCGCAAAATCGATTGCAAAGTAAACAAAAAAATGTGCAGTGCGCCCTTCAGAAACACCAGTGGCGCGGGGCGGCTACTTTCTACAGGGATGGGCCCCGGGTGTTGTCCAATTGAATTAAAATTGAATGTGCCCCATCTTATCACGCATTGCAGTATGAGTCGCTGATGTGCGTGTTGTCTTGTCAAGCTGGTTATTACCCGTGCAAACCAACGTACCGCCCCCCTCCCAACCAATGGGGGCCTTACCTAACACATACTACTACTAGCCTAGCGTAAGTTAATAAGTACAACATCATGATGTTGGTGTACTGGTAGTACACTACGTGGTCCCAAACCCGGCCATCACATCCGGTAGCCCAATGATTTTTTAATTGTCATCAAAAAATGTTTTGTTCAAACTAAAGGCACGACAAGTAGTGACCGGCGCCTGTTTTTGAGGGCTATCTGGTGCTGGCTGGGCGAAGAAATCAGCCATGGGCTTTGGCTAGGCATAGTATGCTGCGGTAACCCCAGCCTTGGCAGTATATTTCTGGGCTTGCTCAGTAGTAGGCTAACAGCAACGGGTTACCTTCGAATTTCTTGCACAAACACAGTGACCACAGTTTTTACTGTAAAAAAAATGCACCACATTTTCAGGCGGCAAGCTGCTGCTGAGAGCAGGCAACGCGCACATGCAGCGCCATGTGTCAAACATGCAACCCGCAGTGCTGATAGATTCAGAAACACGCACTGGCAGCATAGCCTATGTCTAGCACCGTTACATAATGCATTTTGCGGCAAATGCATTTGGACGGCCATGCCGGATTTGTTTAAGGCCCATTTTCCAAATGCCTTCTTAAACTGGCACGCTATGCAGCTGATGCAGAAAATGCCCACACATGCATTTGGTAGGCGTCAAACTTTGTGGATGCATTTGTACAGGGTGTTACAATTATTGTATTGTACTTCAGCACGACAGTAGATTCTGCACATGCATTACCGCACCTCCTACTAGTAGTCTATGACGTAGATTTAGCACATGCATTACCGTACCTCCTACTAGCACCACTACAGTAACTGAGTAGTCTATGACTAGTAGCACAGTCTACTAGTAGCAGCAAACTGTTACAGCCGACAACACCGTGACTCTACAGTGCAAGCCGCCATCGGCTAGCAACTGTTGTGCTGTTCGTGGGCCAGCTTCAAGTTTGTTCTGCAGGTCTTCGTGGCACAAGGACCCCACAGCAACTCCAAGTTGGTTGAGCCACATATTATGCCGATGTTGTGAGGTGGCCATACAAGCCTTGGGCTCTGCCAGGTTTAAACATCATTATCATATGATATAGCTGCATCATTTCATTAACAAGTTAGTTGAACCACATAGTACGACATGGTCGTGAGGTGGCCATACAAGCCTTAAGCTCTACCACTGGCAGGTTTAAACATTATATAAATAGTATTACCGGGCCCGGGCCCAGAAAGCAATAACTTTTGGAGCATATTTGTGTGTTTTCGATTTGATCTATTAATTTAGTTTTCAGAGACATTCAAGGCACATTCAAATCATTATTTTACCTGGCGCCTGGGCCGAACCTGCGTCAGGGCCACGCCAGGTACAGGTCACTGTCACAGGTGCACGGGCATTGCGAAGGTGGGTAGGTGCAGGTGCTACCTGGTCCGGCTGGCATGGCAGGTACCAGGTTTTTTTCCCGGCGGCCTTTGTCTACCTGTGTTGTGTACCTAGTACAAGTAGGTATTAGTAATATTAAATTTTACCTGTCAGTCTGACAATGTCTACTTCAGAAGCCTGAGTATACTACTAGACTAAGTCTAAGACTAAGTGCCTGATGCCTGGTGCATTGGCCTGCTACTGCAACTTGAAGTTCAAGCAGTTAGTTGCATGGCACTACATTGTCAAGTTGTGCTACATGTACTACAGTATAGTGTGCTGGACCAGCCTGTCAGTGACTCAGAGGTACAGTAGTAACTACTAGGCTACGGTTGCCACTGTGCATGTGTGGGACACGTAGTTACTGTAGTACCAATAAAATGCAAAAAGATTGTCATGGCCAATTCAAAGCTGCTGCAGCAAGTGTACCACATGCACGCAGAAATTCCGAACAAATGGTTGAGTCATCTGCAGCAGCAGCGCGCCGAGGATATCACTAAGCTGGCTGTGTGCACGTTCAACGGCGTTGCCACCTACTGCCATCTTCTGCACACTGTCACCGTGCCGCTGCTTTAGAGAGTAAGGGCTGCCGCGGACGCATTTGAACTGCAGCAGCTGCTGCCGCCGCCTTGCTCGCCCTCAGGCTTGCTGTGCGCAGCTGCACTCACTGGCACTGGCAGCTTGGCGGCACCAGCCACGTGACATTGGTTCAAGAAAGCAGTGATGCCAGCCACAAGCTGATGCGCGCCTGCGAGGCAGGGCTGCACGTGTGGCATGGTTTGTGTACAGCGACGACCCGGTGAACACTCGCATGATGCCAAGTACGCATGAATGCAATTGCGCGCTGTTCGAGTGCATGCTGCGGTGGCCTCACTACTGCTTCACTGGCACGTTTTCCCACCGGCATCTTGCCTGCTTGCAGTCTGCACCAAGAGGAACCACTGCTCCCATTTCGCTGGCAAGCCAGCGTGTGTTGCCGGGACTTGTGTCGGTAAGAGTGCTTCAAAAGGTGTGCTCACACTGTGTGCTTCGTTGCGCGACAGAACACAGTGCACCTGCGGGGTGATCAGTTTGTGATGCAAGACAATGCGTGATGGGATCAGTAGGCAACTTGTTTGGAAGTGTAAGACAGAACTTGCAGCGTTTGTGGCGCTGCCGGTGCAGGGCAACCTGGTTAACAGCTGCACCACGCACCTTGTATAGCTGCATCACATATCTGACATGCCTGAGGGGTCGAGACCAGTGCACTGGCATCCTTCCTAAGGCTTGCTGAGCAGCTTTCACTGAGTCAGACATCGCCACCGCACACCGCCCTCATGTCACGTCTCTGCATGGGATGCCGGTCTTCCCTGTGTCACCCTGGACTAACAGCAGCTGTGGCGCGCTTGTCATGCGTTGGCGCGCGCATGTTTTGTTGTGTCACTGCTGCCCCCCCCTCCTTGCAGCGTGCACAAACAGTAGGGACTGCTTCGGGAGCAAGGTCTGCAGCAGCAGCAACCAGTGTGTCGGTGGGTGCCCACAGCACATGCATGCAGCTGGTGGCAACTCACATGACTGCGCGCATGTATGCATGTGTCGATGGCTTGTTGTCCAGCAGCAACGCCACCTGCCACACACAAGCTCCTTGTTGGCAGCGGTTGCATGCCAGGTCGCCGCGCGCCTGACGATGCAGCGTACACCAACTATCACCAACGGTGCTGGCATTGTGCTTGACCAGCACTGATGACTCGCACCGTGACAATTGACTAGCACCGTGGCCGTTGCCGCCTGCTCCAAGTCCAAGTCAGTTTGAGACTCGCACATTGCAGTGGTATCCGCCAAGGGCCAACAGCTGCTGCAATGCCTGGCAGTCACTATGGCCGTGATTCAGTGACACTTCATGCCACTATGATGTTGCTTGCTGCGTGGAAACCCACGCCTTGCCCGGCCAGGAGTCGCTGGTAGGCCTGGCATTGCGGGACTGTCAGCTGCTGCAGCTTGTTTGCAGTAGTCACTTTGGACCGCTAACCTGTTGCGCAGCAGAGGCCTAGGCAAGCTTGAAGGACACAGCTCAGCAGCCCAGTGAATATAAACCAGGGATGTGTGTGACCGAGGCCTTGCTCGCCACATGTGGCTCCTCAAAAGTTAATGCAGCTACAAGCGACTAGCTTTGTTACCTGCCGCCCCTGGCCGCTGTTCATAGCGAGCTGCCCACCGCTTCTGCATGCGCCTGTCTTTGGTTGCCTCTTGTCGCCTGGCAGAGTGCAACGACAACGGTCAGTGCAGCGGGACCAAACGAATTTGTGACGTCGTCAACCACACATGTGAAGGTGGGTATGCAGTGTGTTGGCTGCCTAGCACTGTAACATCGTGTGCCTGCTGCGGTAACTTGCCAATCCAAGCAATTCAACGGGAGCAGCGGCTGATCAAGTCAGCGCACTGCACCAGTCACAAGTGGCCCACCATTTGCAACGGCTGCAGCGCGGCACATGTGATGTGTCACTCGCAGACGCAATGCATAAGCTTGACACTCCTTCGGCCGGCAATGAGCTGAGTTGAAGACGCAGATTTTCAGGAAATAGCCAAAAACCTTCAAGCGATGATTACATCGGGATGGGCAAGTAATTCTAAATAAGCATTTTAAGATTAATTTATTTCAAATCCATATTATTAAAGAAATTTGAGATTGAGATTTATATAACTGAATACATTATACCAGGTATATATATGTTTCTTACAGCGGCAACACATTGTCAAGGTAAAAGAAGAGAAGTGATGCTAAAGCAGATGCGGTAGAACCATAAGGCGAAATAGCATTCCATCCAGCATAAACTTTTTTCAATTCCGTACCAAGGTTACGATAACAAATTTCAAAGTGTAATTCACAATCACGTCTATTATGATTCCGCCATTTTCTTACTTTACCATCATTTAAGACGCCATGTATTCTACGAGATAATCTTGCGCTTGGTTTACCAATTCCATAAATGAATTGTAAACCTTTTTCCAGTGCTTCCTGAAATAAAGGCAATGGGTATCTTACGATTCCGTAAATCCTTGGTTTTAACATAATACCAGCTACAATTGCAGATCCTGGAGTTGGTGCGTCAACGTGGGCTTCTGGAAACCAAATATGAAGTGATACCTTCCACTTATTTTCTTTTCTAACTAAGAGGCTTGATCACTTACAGCACTATAGTTCGTTATGGGTTAAAGCTACATTAAATTTTCTACTGATTAAATACAGATTCGTTGTTTACCAATTTTTGACTTTTTAAAACATATAGCATGGGCTTAATTTGAAAAAGTTTTACATCATAGTCAAAAGACCAAACACGGGTGCCTGACCAACTTGGGTATACTCCATACAGGAAAGAAGGGAGTCGTACCCATAACTTTTGGCTTTGAAAGCAAATGCTCTTGACGCTATTTTTTTAGATATTTTTTCTTAATTTTTGATAGTTTAACTGCGAAAGAGGCTTCAAGTTTTGAAGAATAGTATACACTGGTTGTAAGAAAGCTGCTCGACCAAAAAAATGCGAAATGTATCAATATAATCCTGACCTTATCAATTGCTTATTTTCATTTTTTACGATATTTGACAGGGATAAAACAATACATATCAAAGTTAGAGCCCCAAAAAGTGCGAAAAAAATATACAACTTCTGAAGCAATAACAAGTCTAGATATCCCACAAGAGTATAGACAAAAAAGACACGGCGACACCACTTGGAAGTGAAGACATTGATTGGGTTCTGCCCCGGCCCATTATCTCATGTGTGTGTCAAGGCTGACACAATCTTGCCGCTTGTGCTGCTAGCATCTGTTGTTTAGGTGGCTGATGCTGCCATCTTGCTTGCCCCGTGATTGCAGGCTGCACCACGGCGTAGGGCGGCAGCAACAATTGCGGACCTGACAAGCCGGTGTGCTTGACCAGCGAACCGCTGAGCGGCAAGTGCGTTGGTAAGTGCTTTGGTAAGGCCGACCTCACCGCTTCTGTGGGACTGTCGATGCAGCTTGTTTTGGCGAGCTTTGGAATCGCTTTTTGTGCATGGCTAGAGAGCTGCATCGCACATCTGGCGTGTTTGTCAAGGACTTGGAGGGGATTGACCCCAGCAGTGCACCTTAAAATTTCCTGTTACGTTTACTTTTTTGCGTGCAGCTTTCGGTGGTGTGCTTTGGCTGTTCGCCGCTCAGTCTGGCCGCACTAACCTCACCAGCGCTTGCCATGCACCTGTAGCATGGTCGCGTTACCCTCTTGGTGCGGCAGTGTTTAGCCGTTGTGAAAAAAAAGCGGCTTTTGTCCGTCTGTTTTTGCAATCGGGTTCATGGGGCATAAACCCCAAGCCCACTTGTCCGACAGGTGCAGCTTGACGTCAGCTAATCTGTCACCAGTACCCCTTGGCAGCGCCGTGGTTGAGCCATTGCCAGTGTGAAGTCGTTTGCAGCCTGAAGCACCATGTGTTGGCCGCCTGACCAGCCACTGTGACCATCGCTGGTAGGGTGCGCATTGGGGGAGTACCAGCAGCTTGTTTGCAGCGGCCACTTCGAAACACGAGCCTGGTGCACAGCAGAGGCCCTGCGGGCCGCACCCCAGCAACCCAGTTGACCCTGTCATTTACTGCAGGGCTCGCAGGCCGCATGCGACAACTCAGTCATAGCGACAAGCAAGTACAAGCAAGTACCCGGTCCCTGGTGCTCCTGGTCGCGTTCACAGCACGACAATGCCGTGCACACGTATCTGTCTGTGGCTGGCTCCTCACCTGGCAGAGTGCACTCAAGACAGCCAGTGCAGCGGAAACACACCAATATGCACCAACACCAAATGCTCAGGTGGGTGTCACTGCATGTTGGAGGTTCATCACTTTCCCTGTGCCTGCTGCAGTGAAGTGACCTGTCCATTGTGCGCTCTACCGGTCGCAGTGGCCACTGGCACCCATCACCAGTTGAAGCGCAGCTTAGCAGCTCGTACTACTACATGTCGGTGCACGTGTTTGCGAGCATCTCTGGGCATGATGGCATGATCGAGGCGCGGGGCAAGTATGCATAGCAGATGCTTGCAATCTGTACTGCTGCACCACCTGCGGTGTGCATGCTGCTGTCTCGATTTCTCGCAAGCATAGGCGCCAGATGTACCTGATGCGAGCACTCTACTACCCGCTCGCGCGCAACAGCAACAAACTTGTGATAGTGCGCGCCTGCAGAATTGGCCAGGCATGCTAGTAGTAAGCTACTAGCAGCGCTCGTGACAGTCCCTGCAGTATCACTCTTTGGTTACTGGCATTTGCAGCATGCTGCGCATACAGGCATTTGGTGCCAAACTGGTAGAGTACGCCGAGCGCCAACGAACAAGAGAGGCATGTACTTCACTGTAGACCTGCTGGCGCTCGTACAGAGCTGTGCCCGCTGTCGTCGGGCCAGTTCAATGCGGGCGCCCTAGCGCAGCATCGTTCTTGTGTGTTGGCCTGTCCCTGCCCCCCTGCCAGTGGGTGCTGCAGCCTGCACTGGTGACGGCCATGCACAAACATCGCCGGGACGACGGTGTGCGATAAGTCCAGCGGTGCATGTGTTGGTAAGTAAGTTGCCTGGCCGGTGTGTGGCACTGTCGGTGCAGCCTGCGGCAGCAGGCTTTGCCCACCATCTGTAGCACACATCTGACATATGCCTTGAGCACAGTGACACTGTATAGCAGATCCTACATGCTTGAGGGATGAGAGGCAGCAATCCAGTTTCTCTGGCATCACCAGCACCCGTCCTGCAGCCGCAGTGTGGTGGCAAGTATTACATTATGATGTAGTATCTGTGGCCACTGTGGCATGTATCCATGCTCCAGTGTCATCATTTGTTGACGGTCAACACCTGTTTAGGCCGTGGCTGAACCATTAATTAGCCACTGCAGTTGCCGAAGGCCGGCCTACTTGAACAATTGGGTTGCTCTTTGCCGGAGTGTAATCACACCGACCCTGACTCAGTCTGGCAGTCGCCAGATCATCGCGCACAGTGCAATTTTATGGTGTTGGCACCGCTCTGGGCTAGGTATGCACGCCATTCCTACCTGCTCGCCATGCCTGCGTTGCAGTATTACAGCCTGCTGCAGCGCTCTGCCTGCCGCGCAATTCGCGGCGCGAAGGCCTGGTGAAAGCCTGCTGTTCCCTCGTTGTGTTTCCATCAAAATGCTTGGGCTGGCGGCCGCTCGCAGCCTGCCGCACTGGCCGCACCCACTTTCAACGCACGCGTGTTTTCAATACATCACCAGCATCTGATGCGCGCGACACAAACCCACTCTTGCCTTGTGCCTGCCCCCCCCCCGTGCAGATCCGGACTTCTGCCCGCGTGGCAGCGGCGGCAACTTGATCAGCGGCAACCCGCACCCTTCCGCGCTCGGCTGCATGGGAGATGGCGTCATCTCTTGCAAGCTCGACGCCACTTCAGGAGCAGTGGAGGGGGCCACCGGTTGCGGCATCGGCCAGACATGTAACTACTTCTGCGACACGTTCCCAGTCACCTTTATTGTCGGCACCGACGGCAAGAACACGTTTTCTGGCTCCTCTGGCACCATCGGAGACGTCTTCGTGAAGGCCGGCGACGGAGGATACGACTACAACCCACCCTATGGGGGGCCTGGCGACGACATCGTCTCCACCGTCGCATTTATTAAATTAAATGCCGCCGGCAAAACCATCTTCCGAGGTAAGTTAAACGTGTAGCTGCACCCGCTCGCAGGTCTTGCATAACCTGTACTGCAGCGTACGACTTGTGATGCGTCTTTAAGAGCTGGCGCCCGCGCCCGAACTGCGTGTGTGGTGTAACAACAGTTGCTCGTGGGCGGCTCGCGTGTTGTCTGAAATATTATTAATATGCAGCCGCCTTTGGTCGGACGCCATTGCGAGGGACGGTGGTCGCTTTTTTACGGCTTGCACACGCCATGGTAGTACATTGTCGTTGTGTTCAAGGCAACCAGACTGCAGCCTCCACGATAATCATGATGATCATGATCGTTGTAACAGTTGTGTGCACTGCCAGGGCCTAGGCGCCTGCAGGCCCCCTTCCATGTACATGTGCATTTAGTTTACTAGCAACTCGGAGCAATGCCATGCCATCACGGCGACATACACTGATCCCAACGACCAGATCAGACGTCCGTACTAACTGCACCCGCTTGCAAGGCAGGTTTCGCCGATGGATAACCTGTACTGCAGCGCATGTCGTCAACTTGCAGTGTGTCTCTTGCTGGCGCCCGCGCCCGAACTGCGCGTGTGCTCTTGGCAATGCTGGTGCGCTGAGGTGTTGTCCGGCGTGTGCAGACGCCTCTGGTCTGTTGTGGGGCGGCCCCGGCCGGTCGCATTTGGTTAGGGGTGGCACACGTCATGGCAGTACATTGTCTATGTAAGGCAGCTGGACTGCAGCAGCTACCGTGATGGTGATGTGCAGGCCCTCTTCCACTTAGTACTAGCAGAAGGTTATACTATCAGAATGGCAAGATAGTATTTACATTTTTTGACCCCGGGGCCCATCCTATGTTGCCAACCTCCTGCTATAGGTATACCTTTGCCGGCCTCCTACGCTGCCGCGACAACAGATATCTCCTACATCAACATGTGCTACACGCCCTGCCAGTGCGAGACGGTCGAGCTGCTGGACGTTCCTGGGACATCTGGCGGCCCTGCGGTACCTGGCGCAATCTGCCCCCTCAACGACCCGACAACGCCGGACGTGAAGGCCAAGGATAACTGCGGCAACAAATGGACGCTCAGCAACCCAGTTGTCGGCGGCCAAGCGTCCCCCTGTGACGCTGTCGATGTCGTATACAAGACGAATTGCGACCGGGACGACGGTGATGCCACTGACAATGACACTGGCTTTGTCTCGGACGGCTACACCCAGGCCTACAAGACCCCTGGCCTGGAAATCGACGCAACGACCTGCCCGCCCACCGCTTCGTATACCCGCGACTACAAAGAGTAAGTACCTGTTGCAACTATACCGAAGCAGTAACTGTTGTAAACACTGCATGCTTTCAGTGGCACAGAGTACGCCGTGTTACAGTGTGGTGCGGGAATCCTGGCCTATTCAGGCTCTTGACAACCATGTGACGCCGGCCACGCCAAGGTCAGCCTGCCTCAAGTGTGCATATACTTCAGTACGTGTCCTACAGATACCAACATTCGTAGAGCTGCAATTATTAAAGCAGACTTAGTCTCAGACTAATGATTTCATACATATGATGGTCGGCCTAAGCTGAGTCTGGCACATGTTTTGACAGCTTTACGTTTACCCCACGCGTAGCCCATGAACACACTATGGCGGGCCCAGTGGCACAAAGTCCGTAAGAACCAATTGTGGTCGCCACTGTGAGTTACTAAGACACAGACTGCAGTGACTTCTATTCGCAATCGAAGTTTACAGTTTCTGACGTGGCACAATCTGGCACCTGTAACGACAGCAATGTGCCTCTCCCATGTTGTTGCCTGCTTAAAGTTTGTTGTGCTGCCCACGCCAGTGAGCTCAACCCCAAGAAGGACGTACCGGCCCCGCCAAGATTACCACAACGTTCGCCGTCACCTTTGCTAACAGTGACTCTTGTGACGGCAAAATCTCTGCAGAGGCCAAAGGCATCTGCTCCACCAAAGACAACAAAGATGCGTGCACGGTAACGGTTGGAGCCATTCAGTCGTGCTCGGCCACTCGCAACCGCGGCATGCGCCAGCTGTTCGAGTGAATGGGCTCATGCCTTTCATGCACAGCAGCTGCAGCAGAAACTTGCCGCCGCTCAGTGTCTGGTGACCAGTACACCACCGGGGTAGGTGCTGGCCTGCGCCGTATTGTGCCTACACCCAATCACTTCTAGGTCCGCAGGTACCTTGTGCAGACAGTGTCTAGCAGCAACTTGCTGTGCACCCCCTCCCCCCACTCCCCTGAGCACAAAAGTGGAGTTATGGGCTGCAACGTGGCCAACACACAGCAAGGCTTAGCTACGGTGACTACGTGGTACACCAAGTGCTCATTTAAAAACAAGTACTGTGCTATAATAGTCTAATGTGCTTGTACAGTACCACTGGCATGGTGTTGGCATATGGTCTGCCCGTAGCCTGACGGCAGCCGCCTGTTCCAGGGATGTCGGACCTGCTTATCCGCACTTAGTTGTGACACTAAAATTGGTGGTATACATAATGGTTATGGTACCAAGCAGTGTGTCGTTCTGGCATGCAATTAATTAGTTATGATGCCGCTGGCAATCATCATGATGGCAGCGGCACAAACCCTAGGTGACATAATATGCGTTTGACGTAAGTGTTTGCAATATGCAGTATACTGTGCAGTGATACAGTGACACTGGCTGTTGCCGCTACTGTGCCCCCCTGCTCCCCCTCCTGCCACTGCGTGTCAGCCCTGTGCTCGTGTCAATTTTTTGTGTCCGCGAGGTGCACAAGGTGCAATTAATTTACTGGCCATCATCATGATGGCTGATGGCACGCCATGGCAAACGCATGGGCCACTGCAGGTAAGCATGGGCAATGTAAACGTTTGGTGTTCATGAAACACACTGCAGCATTCCATTCGCAGCGCATGCAGCTAGCCCGCACTGCTGTTAGCACACACCTTGCGACAAGGAGCCACGTTCAACACTCAAACAAGTACACTGTGCAATGATGCGTGTTCCTGCTTCAAGAAGTTCCAGCAGACCATGTCTATATACTGTGCCATGCTGGTGTGGCTCACTTGTAAATTTTATTAATAATTTTTTAAAGCCAGTAGTCTGCACACACCTTCTGGCGCGCGACTCTAACAGTTTTTGTGCTATGAGAATATGGACCACTCGTCAGTCACCACACTGTGAGCCGCCACAGGGTTGGGCTTACGCCCTCTTTTACACTGCATGCGTGCTGCTCTGCAGGAGAGCACGCTACCCCACGCACCTCACTCTGGGCTGCACCGCAACCCTCACTGAGCGGCACTCTGGGCCGCATGGTGTGCAGGCATGGTGAGTGCACATTCTTTGCTGCCGCCTCTGCTCTTACAAGTTCACGAGCTGCGTGCAGCACTACCATGACATACACCATGCCTACTTCACAAGTACATGCTGCACAGGAAGCGCCTGTGCCTTAGTTTGTGTGGTGTGTGGTGCTGCCGTGCTTAGCAGCATGCTGCAGCGTGGCGCGCCTTGCGCTGAGCGCACATGCGTGCGTGTCCTACTGCTATCATAATGGTGATCGCATGTGCAAGCACACACCAGCGTTGACAGTGGGGGAAATCACAAGCTGCATTGAATCACAGCCTATGGGTGCTTAGGTATATTCCGTAATATATTTTTTTCTCCAGAAGTGTAGGCTAGACTGTGCTTCTGTACTTGTTATTAAAATGCTACCATTAGTTCCACAATTATTTTCCCTATTGCACATAGCAGACAGAAAAGTTTTGCAAATCATTATTCTGGTGCCCACCGTCAATGTATGTGAT
>JAULBY010013047.1:0-22728 GCA_032358315.1 Ophiocytium majus | reverse complement strand
CCGCCGCCGCGTGCCGCCGCCGCCGCCGCCGCCGCGTGCTGCCACCGCCGCCGCGTGCCCCCAAAGCAAACAAAAGTGCTGGAGCATGGGGGGGGATCTCGCAGGTCAGCTGCTTGGCGCTTGCAACTGGTACATTAGTGTCCCGTGCGGTTCACGGCTCGTGGCGCAAGTTACCTGGGGACTGATACGTTTAGAAAGTGCCGGCACGTTTAGAAAGTGCCGGCACCAGTCCTCTCGTTCTCAAGGAGTACTATTACATTGGAGTGTACCCTTATATGTGACAGTACAGTGCAGCCGATGCGCGCCAACACACGCAGCCAGGGCGCGCCAGCCGCCGCCGCCGCGCACGCGTGAGTTGGTGGCATACTCCTGAAGTACCTGGCACACCAACCTACCCGAGCAGAATCTGGTACTTGCGCTGTTTGCTGTACGCCCTCCGCAAGCATCCACGGTGCGCGCCAACCACCGCTCGTGCCGGCACCACGGGCTGCCCGTTCCATGCTCGCTGGCAGCAGTCAATACCGCACAGCACATGGTGCATTCGCAGGAAACGGCCCAAACGGAACCGCTACCGCAACTTAGTCGGTGACACACGGCCAAGTACACCACCGCACCCCCAATCAAGTTTGTAAAGAAAAATTAATTGGGTTGGGAACTTTGTACAGTACTTGAAAGAGGCCGCCGCGGCCGCGGCGGCATCACGCACCTCCAGGCCGGGGAAGTACAGGGCGAGCTGCGGGAAGATGACATTATCCTCCTGGAGCGCGTGCGTCTCAATGTTTGCGCACAGCGCGTCCAGGCGCGCGCGGAACACCCCCAAGGACTTGCTGCTCCCGCCGCCCACGCTCTTGGCGGCCTCCATCAGGTCCAGGCACTCCGTGCGGATCGCCTCGTGCACCTGTGCGAAAAAAAAAGAAGAAACACGGCAGCGGAATGAGTGGCGCCACAGTCGATACTAGTGATGGGTCACAGCGTATAACGTATTTTGAACGTTATACAAAATACGGCGTATTTCTACGCCCAAAACCGCGATATACGGCGTATTTGCTGTATAAATACGTTCATCTGTATACGTTATACGGCGTATTTGGATATGTTATACGGCGTGTAATGCAAAAATTGTATGTTATACGGCGTGTAATGCAAAAATTATACGCTGTGACCCATCACTAGTCAATACATGGCGCAGGCCCAGTGTGCTCTCTACCTTTCAGCGCTGACATTGCTGGACGTTAGGCAAAGACGCTGTTGTCGTGCCGGCAGTGGTGTGGCGCCAGCGTCTTAACAAGTGATGGAGGCCACATGTGGGTTCATGTGTGTTGAGGACATATAGGTGTTGAAGTGAGGAAGAAGAGCACTAGGGGGGCAGTCGTCCGGGGGCGCTAGACGCAGCCTGCACAGGGTGGTGGTGGTGGTGATGGTGGGCCAGTGCATGGGAGCAGAGGCAGCATGCACAGACAACCACTAGTAAACAAAGCACTCACCATTTGCCAGAAGCTGAAGGGACCCCACTGCTCCAGGGCAACAAGCAGCGCACAGAGGCAGCGCAGGCAGGACGGCGGTGAGCTTGTGAGCCAATGCAGCCCATCTGCGCGCAAGCCCGGCTGAAAACACATTGTGCAAAGGCTGCAGCGTCCCTGGCGTGCATCAACCCAGTGGTGCCGAACCAGCTGCCATGCGTGAGAACGCCAAATGCCGCTGACGAAGTTGCACTTGCACCAGTGGCCAGGCTGTTTTCAGCACCGCCGCAAGCCCCTGCAAGCCTCCTAGTGTGCAATCCTCAAGGCGAGCTGGTTGTGTGAAGCCCCTCTCCCAACACCCCCTACTGTGGGCGTTCTCGTGAGGGCTGACGTTGCTACAATTACAGTACTGTGCTGTAATGACGCCGCTCTTCTTCTGACGGCTGCCGCTGCTACACACGGGTGCTGCCAAACGCAGCAGCAGCGGCAGTGAAGGTGGCTTACGAGCTTACACCGTAAAAACCTGGTACGAAAGCACCAGTCGAAAAGCAAATGAATAAAATTAATGAAATTAGGCTCAGTGGTGGTGCGAACCTTGGGTGTGGGCACAAAGATGCCCTGGTTAATGAGCCCGTTGAGCGTGTTGAGCGCGAGTGTGGCGCTGGCAAACTGCCCCATGCCCATGATGGCGACCATCAGGAAGTGGGTCGCCGAGCTCATGACCATGTCGTCCTGTCACGTCAGCAGCAGTTACACGGCAGTTACATGGCAGTTACGGAGGTCAATGCGCTGTTTTCACAGCAGCAGCAGCAGCGGCAGCACTGGCGGAGCACTGGAGCAGACTGAATGTGCAAATGGCTTGCGCTGGGAGCACGCCAGGGTCACGCGGGGGCAACACGAACGGCGACGCTGCTGTTGCAACTGCGGTGTCTAGCAGTGGCATCAACTGTGCCTGCGACGCACAACCTGGCCAGGCTGCGCCAGCTCAGGCGACGCGCACACACGTCGTCCACGCCTATAACTGGCAGCAGAGAAGATGAACATGCGATACACTACAACGCCCAAAGACAAGTGGCGTGTGTGCCGCCAGGAAATGACTAAGTGCTCCGATGCCGTAATGCACAACAGTGTTGTTATAAGAGAGAGAGAGCTCTAGAGCCAAGGGGCGGGCGCCACTCACATAGACAATTCCGGCAACGGCAATGAGGTTGATGGGGAAGCCCAGCGCCCACGCGCTCATCTGGAACTTGCCCTCCAGCACAAAGTTCATGGGCCACGCCATGACGGCGCACGCGCACAGCAGCGCCACGCTCGCCAAAAATGCGTACTTAAACACAGTCGCCGCTAGGGCCGCCTGGAGCGCGGACGCCACGGCGCCGGTCAGCAGCCCGCCGGCCGCTGCGGCGTCGGAGGTCTCGAGCGTGAGGAAGGCGAGGCCTATGGCGGCGGGGCAGCAGGCGAGGACCATGACGGCGTAGCGCCCGCGCACGTCCGAGTTGAAGGAGGTGATGAGGCGCTGGAGGGTCATGGGCCAGAGCGCGAGCCACATGACCGCGCCGAAGGCAAACAGGTAGCGCCCAAACTCCATCAGGTGCGCGGACTCGACCTGGGGGGGTGGGCGGCGGCGGCAGCAGGGGATGGACGGCGTTGACGTGTCTCAGTGTTGGTGTGGGCACGTCTTGAGGCAGCTTGTGAGCCGCCTCACACACATGCCGTGTGTGGGTCGACCACCGAGCGGCGTCGACATTGGAGTGGTGGCGCACGTTTTTGAGCAGTGGAGGCAGGCAGACAGCGGTGCTGTGCCGGCGCTGGCCACAGGGGCGGTGGGCACCTCTGGACTTCGCGCGCGCACAACTGGCTCATGCACCCCATAGTTGCTAACCCTTACTCTTGCTCAACCAAGTGTTCCAAAACATCAAAATGCTGGGAATGCGGGCGTATTGCCACACTTCTTCAAATGGCCGGGATGGCTCATTCACATTGTCGCTGCGCGTGCGCACCCCAGGTGGTGGCCTCAGGCGCCGGCTGTGCACACGCCCGCGCACACCGCTCACACCACACCCATGCTTTCCCCACTCGCAAACTTCGCACACACTTGAGCACATGCCACCGCCCCTCCCCTCCCCCCCAGAAAAACTCACCTGGGGCACCATGAGAGCGGAGATGAGGCCCGACAGCGGCGGCACGAGCCACAGCGGCGTGGCGGCCTCGGCGCTCCACGGCTGCACGACGAGGTCCGCGAGGTGCAGCGCGCCGCATGCCACGCTCAGGACGGCGCCGCCCCAGAACAGAGCGTCCGAAAAGGTCTCGTACTCGCGCATCTGGACCGCAAAGACAATGAGGGTGATGGGCAGGAATGCAAAGGCGGGGGCCTTGCCGGGGTGCTGCGCCTCCTTGCGGACTTTCTTGAAGTGCAGGGCCGTCTGGGGTGGTGGGGGAGGGGGGGGAAGGGGGGGAGGGGGGGGCAGGTTGGCACGTGTGTAATGCTGTGCGGACCCTCTGGGCTGGCGCCAAAACACACAAACACATCAACAGCGTACACCCGCCGCCATGCCGCCGCCGCCGCCGCCGCAACGCGCCCCTCACCTTGGCATAGATGTACGCCGCAGCACTGAGCGCTGCCACGCACACTGCACCGTTCGCTGTCCACGGCGAGCAGCAGGCTTCAAAGTTTGGCAACACACACACACACACACATCAACAGGGTACACGCGCTGCCATGCCACCGCCGCCGCAGCGCGCCCCTCACCTTGCCACTGAGCACTGCCACGCACACTGCACCATTCGCTGCGCACGCCGCACAGCGAGCTTCAAAAATTGGCAACACACACACGCAACAACAACAGCAACCGCCGCCGCAGGGCGCGCCCCTCACCTTGGCGAGGTACAGCACGAGCATGACCGCAAAGACGGCCATGCCGGTCCACGCCACGACGTCCGACACTGTCTCGTAGCCGAGGTACAGCCATGGCAGGCCCGCGCTGACCATGGTGAGCGGCGCCGCGAAGTCCCCAATGTGCACGTACTTGACGGGGTTGAACCACTCCCACTTGGACTTGTCGAGGCGGAACTTGGACGTCAGGTCGGTGGGGTTGGCGGGCAGGCACGGTGTGCGCTGCGTCTTGGGCTCGGGGGCCTTGCGGTCCGTGGTGTACGTGTGCATGAAATTCCATGCGTAGCTGTGTGAGGGGGGGGTGGGGGCGGGGGGGCAGGGGGGGGGGTTAGGCACGAGCGCACACACAGTCAGAGGCCAGTCAGAGTCAAGTTTGCACGCGCAAGATTCGGCTGTTGTTTGGGCAGGCTGCCAACCAGCCTGCGGCAGCGGCGTGCGCACCTGTGGGGGTGAGGTTTTCACAGGAGCACAGACTGTCCGCACATGACAGTACGGATATAGCAGGTGAACATGTAGCATGCAATGTAATGTACGCACACAAGTACTGTCCTTGAGAATGCGCGGCGAAAGGAGCGCTTCCGACAGCGGCATCCCGTACAAGCAGATGGCGCAACAAGACCCCCCCCCCCCAAGTACCCCGATCGCAAACTCACATTTTCTCGTGCAGCAGCTGCAGGTGCAGGCGGTGCACCGTCGTGGGAAAGATGCCTATGTCCGTGCCGATGGTGAAGAATACGCAGCCCAGGCACCACCTGGCGAAGCCCTGGAGGCCCGAGAGCAGTATCATGGCCGCCATGAAGGCACGGCCCACCTCCCAGTAGCCGCCCTGCGCAGGCGCATCAATGGAAGTGCAGTGTCACAAGGTTGGACCCCGCGAGCTGTGATCATACTTCCTGAAGTACAGTGCACTCGCGATTTAATGCGGGGGGGGGTAGTGTGACCCTGATAGCACCCCGCACTAAGCAAGACCCGCACTAAACAATCAGGGCATTGTGCGCCATTCAATACTTCATAGAATATCATGTGGTCCATGACAGGTCTCTGGACCCCGCACTCAACCGCATGCCGCATTAAAAATCAAGCGAACTCAATCGCGAGTGCACTGTACCTGTAAAATGCACATTGCGACATGACCGAGCATGAGCACACTATCTGTGCGCTTGCTGGTGCAACTCCAAGCGGTCTACATCACTCTGCCTGCCAACCTGGCAGGTCGAGCCCTGGTAGCCTTCCAGCGGCTCAGGGGCCTGCCTGCTAGCAGCACTTACGGCGCTTGGCAGTCCAATGCTGTGACCTCGTGTGTACACGCTGCCGGGCATTTGCCCCTACCACGAGTGTCCTGGCATGCATGGCACGCGCTCTCGCACGCCCACGGGCACAAATAAATAAAACTACCACACCATACTGGTTGTGCAGGCTGGATGTGTGAGTTCGCAGGCGGACATCGGTAGAGCGTTGTCAGCGCACTCAGCTCGGCACGCACCACGCTGTCAAGGGCACCCACCCCACTACCTCACGAGTATTTCACAGCTGACGGCAGACGCATGTTTGTGCACAGTGCGACGCCATGCCACAAGCGCCTCGGAGAGTAGTGCGGCCAAGTGCTTGCCATGTGGGGAGGCGCACCGTCCCGCGCATCCTAGCCCACTGGAATCAAAAACAGCTGGCCCCTTGCGCAGTACGGTTCACGCACAGTCTAGTGCGGGGCATGTCACTCCTCTTACCCTGCACTGAAGCACGGTTTCCTCACTAACACCATCTAGCAGGCCTCCTGCACCGGACTGCATATCGCGCCAAGTCGAAGCGCACTACTGCATCGCGAGGTTCCGCTGAATTTCCGCACTTTCAATTACCTCCAAGTTGAAGTAGTACTTGAAGTTTGGCACGCGCTCGCACGCACCAGGAAGCCGCCGGCGGCAATCGCCACAAAGGAGAGGCCGCACAGGGACGCAAACTGCTTGCTGGGCGCGCTGACAAACTTTGGCTGCTTGTTCCTCCGCAGGAGTGAGTTGAGGCACACGGCCAGGGCGCCGAGGGGGGCGTAGGACGCGCCGCCAAAGGTCCTCAGGGCGAAATCGCCTGCGGGCGCGCGTGTGTGTGCGCCGCCGACAGCGACCGGCAGAGGCACGGGTGTGAGGAGCATGCGGCGGCTGCTGCCGCAGGCAACCAAAACTGAGAAGGTCATGAGATTGGGCATTTCCATGCACCTGGTGTCTTCTTCTGTATTAGAATTTGGTGCTGGTGCGTGTCGCCGTGAGGTGCGCGCCATGATCCCACAGCTTGGTGACATGGGGCCGGCACACGTGTGCTAAACAAACCATGTGAAAGAACCCTACAAAGGCTGCTAAGCCCAGATACTGCCGTGGCTGGGGCAAAATGCCAGGCCGAAGCCTGTGGGGTGATTTGTTCGCCTGGTGAAAAGCATGGGTACGTCAGAGCTGGCCGGACAAACGACAACAACATGTACACAACGGTGCACTTTGCCTCGCGTGCGAGTTTTGATTGATTAGTGGCATCCCGCACGTGTCCGCTCGTTAGAGATCAGCGACTAGACTGAATTTGCTCATTGTTCGTAGTTTGTCGAAATGTTACGCAAAGGCGGGTCAAACACATCAGGTGCCTCTGCAACCTGCGTGAGTTTAGGAATACATCTTTTCCTGGCAAAGAGCTACTATTAGGGGGAAAACACCCCCCAACCACTTGCTGGCCATGCGTTTCAAAATCTTAGCACATTCTGTTCGCCGCGCATATGCTTAAACCGCTACCATAGCACAGTACTGTACATCGATAAAGCTGGGCTTGAGAACCTTGTCCAATGGAGTCTTTCACATGTACTACACAGTCCTTTTCATGTCTGTCTGTTTACAAAATTATACTTGAAGTAAACCGGCATTGTATACTACGTAGTATATGCATACATGTACTACTTCGAAGTATTTACTACCGTAGCATAGTACTGTAGTACTTTGAAGTGCTGCATAGATTCTCATCACACACTACTTATGTGACACTACTGTAGCACTACTGTAGTATAAGAACACTATCGGGGGTGTGCTGTGAAGGCTGCTCCTGCAGGGTATAGGCCGGCGAGTGTAAAGTGGAGGCTACTTCACCCTGGCATGCACGATGTGGTGCCAGCCACGGCTGCTGCGCAACACACCAAGACCCAGAGGTAGCACCCAAAATAATGCCGGGCGGGCCGTGCGAAACTCACAAACAGCACCCAGTGTGACCCAGCCGATGACGCTGTCCTCGCCGAAGCCAACGACGAAGGCGCTGAAGACGCAGAACAGGCATCCTGCCCAGTACACGACATAGTCGTCATTCGTCTCTGCAGCAGCAGCAGCAGAAGCAGCCAGCAAGCGCGCGCGCATCAGCAACATCGAGGCACACAGATGTGGGCGAATTGAATTGAACCGAACATCAAACACCGGTGTGGCTACACTTCGAGGAGAATGGGTGTGCGCTAGCGGACCAGCAGTCAGCGCGTGGGCGTGCTGCTGGTGCTGGTGCAGCCTAATGGCTGGTCCTAGCCCTTCTTGCGGGGTGAGGTTCGACAGAGCGCAGACACACTTTTTTGCGGGCACACAACTGGGTCGCTTGCGGACCTCCTACGTCCCTACGTTGCAGGCGTAGCGGCCTGTGCAGGCAACCAGGCAACACACAGCGACGCGCTGAAGCAGCCGCTGCTGTCACTGCGTCGTCAGCCGTGGTTAGCGCTGCTGCGGGCTTAACGTCCGGCACCGCTTTTCTCAGACACACACCCCTGCTGTGGTGTGTTGGACTGCTGTGATGGTCGATGAGCACTGCGTCACACATCACACACACACACATGTCACAGCACACACAAGAAGCGCAGCAAGCACAACGCCGCACGCCCCCACGCGGCGCGCGCCGTTCACGCACCTGGGTAGTGGAACAGAGGGGTCAGGGCAGCCTTGGGGCCAGGGTAGATGGCCACGGCAGCGTTGGCTTCTTTGTTGGCATCAGCTGCAGCATTGCCCTCGCCAGTGGCCAACCTGGACTTGAAGCCGTCGGCCAGCTGGTAAAACTTGCCCGAGGCCACCAGCTGCTTGAGCTCGTGGCAGCCCCCCACGAACTCGCCAGATATCCATATCATGGGCACCGTGGGGTGCTTGGACAGGGCGGCGGCCTCCTTGCGCAGGGCGCCTCCGTTTTTTAGCTGGTCAACTTCAAGCACGGCGGCGTTGTCCACACCTAACTCCTGCAGACAGCGCAACGCCTCTACGCAGAAACCGCAGGTGCTCTTGACAACCACCACGACGTCATTGCTGGCGATGGCGTCGGCGACGCTTCCAGCGGACGTGTCCGCGGCGGCCGCCATGGCCCTTGCCTTGTCGCTGGTCGCGTCCTGGGATGATGCAGCAGCGCCAACACCTGATCCGGACTCCACGTCCAAGAGTGTCCGCTTGTCCACGGCGGCGCCCGACCGGTCCTCCTTGGACTCCATGGCACTGGCGAGGGTGCCGGGAGGCAGGTGCTCCGCTGGTGTGCTGTGCCTGTCGTCACTGGCTGCTGGTGTGCGCAAAAATTAACATCTCTTGAGCTCATGAGGTTGTTTGTTGCGCGTTTCGCGACCCGCCACTTTTCTTCTTGCCAGGCCGGCAACTTCTTTCAGGTGAAAATCGACAGCCAATCGACAAGCGCACACGCGACGACGCCGCTCACACGGGAGCAGCAGCGGCAGCGGCAGCCAGCCAGGATGTCGGCAGCAGCCCCTTCCGCACGCACACACGCACACGTTGTGTGGGCACACACGGCTTGGGCGCACAACACCTCCCGGCAACTCAAAAAGACCCTCCTGTGCATGCTGTGTGTGTGTGTGTGCATGTGTGTGTGAGGTAGGACTCGAGTTTGTGTGTGTGCACATTGTGCATGAGGCGTGACCACATGCAGCAGCATGGAGGCCCACCTGGGGCGTGGTGTGTGGTGGCGACGGTACTGTACTCGCAGCAGCGCGGTAGCAGCACGCGCATCCGGTGGTCGCGGGTAAATCACAAGTTCTACTTCTACTTCAACAGGGTGTGGGTGACTCCCCTGCCATACAGCGCCGTGCCAAACCACCGCAGCGCGCGCACCGGCGCAAACAGAAACACAAAACGGTGACTGCTTGCCAGCGGAACAAAAACCTCGCCGTGATTATTAATCGGAGGCGACGCCCGGCGGTGCCGCCAGGGCAATCGGGCGGCCTGGGAACGGCGCGCGCAGCGGACGCTGTCATGCGCGGCGGCGTTGACGCTGCTGCCGCATGCCGCGTGCCAGAGCTGCAGCAGCTGCCGCGCCGCCGGCAGCGCCCTGTGTGGCTACCGTGCAAAAGGGGTGCTCCAGGAGCGTGTGTGTGCATGTACACTGCTGAAAACGTTCGATACGTCGTGCGCGCGGCGGCGCACGGCAATCGGCCGCCACGCACTCAGCAGCAAGTTATCCAATCCACAGAGCCGGAGCCTGCCGCTGCTGCAGCGCCGGCGCCCATTTACAAGTGGCAGTAAGGGAGTAAGTGGGGCCAGTGGGTATGCAAGAGGCGCTCCCGCCGGACCGGTTCCTTCACGCTAGCAGCAGCTGGAATTTCGTTGGTGCCGTGCCGCCTCCAGCCGCAGCCTGCGCGAGCAGGGGGGGGAGACGGGTGGGGTTGGGGGTTGCAGCGGTGGTGGTTACTGCTCTGCGGCATAAGCAGCAGACCAGCACACGAGCTGTTGCAAGCATGACCAGTGACTGAAGGCCGCACATGCGCCTCTCTGGCAACACATCACGTGGCGCTCTACAGTAACGACAAGCAAAATTGACGCGGTATGCCGTGGGCACAGTGCCCGGCGCTGCCCGCGACACAAATTCTATAGCGAGCACCAAATACACTGCAGTGGCCTACCCGGTTCAACGACCACCAATACTGGCCGTGCCTTTCTATGGCCACTAGCTGGCCACCTCCTAGTTGGCACCACCATAGCATAAACCGCCGTCTGAAGTCCCTATCTCACTTAGTAATCGGCCATTCCAAGGCTGGGAGCAGGCACCGAATACTACACTACTACAGTACTTCGTATCAGTGGCCTGCACAAGCTGTGGCTGCACCATCGGTGCCTCCTGCCTCAGAGCCGTGCGCAGATGGCGCTGCTGCTGCTGTCAGCTGCCGACAGGTGGCGTTTGCGTTGCCACTGCTGCCGCCGCTGCTCCTGCTGAGCGCTGGTGTACTGCAGCCATGTGCATTGTAGTTCACAAATCAGGACCTAGACTTGAATTCATGTCAAGATCTGAGAAATTCATTGGCCACGTGCAGAGCCGTGCACTGCTGCTTGCTACATGCAACCTAGTGAGCACTGCGGCACGGCATTGCCCGTACAGTAACATGCCTTCGCAAAAGGCACACCCAACATCAAAGGCTTGCTTGTGTGTGTGTCTTGCACGGCTTCTTCAGCGTGGGCCCTTGGCATGCCTGCTGTCACATTTCGCTGGCAGCCTCTACACTTTGTCCGCGTTTCACAAGAAGTGTTCATCCAAACTGAGACATGTACTTTGAAGTACTTCAGAAGCATGGTATGGTAGTACCAGTAAGCAAATTTTCATCCTTTTGAATCCTGGTCAGTGTCTTTAATGATACAGGCCAGCATTATAGATGGGGTGTGGATTTGAGTAGCGCCCTCCAGTACCATACTGCATTGCAATATGCTGCTGTAGCATTTGTATACTGCAGTGTGTGTTACGTCCGTGATAAGCCTTGCTTGACGTTGACTCTGCGGACCACCAGCATCGCCGCGTGTGCAGCCTCTGCTAGTCCAGGGGCAGCCGCGGCTCCTGCACTCACACACGGGCTAATTGCACACTACGCAAATGCCTACAACTGCGCTCCCCAATGCACTACACACGTGGCCACCAGCACAAAGTTTTTTTCCGTTGGCAGGCATGTCCGGCTTGCCTTTCCGCATTTGCCGCCACCGCCTGCTGGGCTGTTGCCGCCCGGTGCAGCTGCAGCGCGCCCTTGGCCACCCCCATGAAGGCCTCCTCCACGCCCTGTCCGGTGTATGCCGAAGTCTGCGCAGCAAAAAGGGCATAGGTTTTGGTAGTAAAGGGCTCATGTGGGTCACTATTGCTCTGGTCTGCACGCGCCACCATGAGCAGGTCTTGGCATTGATATACTGTACTTGTAGGTACCGGTATCAAGAGGGTACCACTTTGTACCATACTTTAAGTATGTACTTCAAGTACTTCTTGAAGTATGTACTTGTAGGTGTTGATTTGATGTCACGGGTGTGGCCACGCAAGGGCGTGGACTTGACGCTTGCGTAGGGTAGAACACTGGTTACAGGGCTTTGTGAGCATGTGCAAGGTGCACTTGACGCTTGCTTAGGGACCGCTTTGCCACGCACAGAGCCTCAGCAGTAGCTACAAAACAGGGGTGCACGTCTTGTGGTGGCAATCAGGTTCCAAGAGCGGTGCACAACGCACGAATAGGCAGCCAGCATGAACTCCAACCATGCACGTGAAACTATGTGGTGCAAAAACGCACAAGTTTAGAGCTGCCAATGGCGGCTGCAACCGTACATGTGGCGCCATGCGGCGCACAACTGCACGAGGTGCAAGCTACCAATGGCGGTGAAGCGAGTGGCCCACTCAAATAGTGGCATAAGTAATACTTCGTTGAAGTACTTCTACAGGTACTACAAATTGGGCAACCATGTGGCAGTGTCCACACCAACACACACATGGTTGACACCTATCAATGACCATGAAGCACATGACGTAAATTGCCCACCTCAAACAGTGGCGCGCCCACAGTTTGCCCAAACTCCACACACACCGGCCGACCGGGCAGCAGCATGAACTGCAACCATACACGTGAAAACGATGCGGTGCACAACAGCACAAGTTTTAAGCTACCAATGGCGGCGGAGCGAGTGGCTCACCTCAAACAGTGGCGCGCCCACCGTTTGCCCAAACTCCCTCGCGGCCGCCAGGCTGGGCCCCGCGTCCGTCCTCACATCGCACTTGTTCCCCACAAGCGCTATTACCTGCACGCGCCGGGAGCGCACGTCACCGCGGCCAGCAACAGCAGCGGCAGTGGCACCGCCACCAGCAACAGCAGCGGCAGCACAAGGGCAGCAAGGCAGCCCGTCAGGGTGCAGACGAGCTTGAGGGAAGCAGCCGCAGCTCGGCGTGTGGCACGGCCAGGCTGCTCAATCGACAGGGACGGTGGCGGCGGCACACGTCCCAGCGGCACACTGCAGGTGGTACTAGGCTGCCCATATTTTGTGTACTAAATGTGTACTCGTGGGTCACGGCGTATGGCATGTTTTACACGTTGCTAAGCAGCCCACCCCCTTGTCGAAACTGGGAGTGAACGGTACCGAGGAGCTGGGGCACGTGTTTGTGGCCAGCGGAGGGCACTGGCTGCCCATCGCAGGTGCTCGCAGAAGCTCAGCTGCTGCTGCAGGTCATGTTAAGCAGGAAAAATTGAAGCCGTCAAGCTGCTCTGCCTCCGGCTCGGCTTGGCGGCTTGAGCCGAGCCGGGCGGCTAAGCCGCCGGCAGCTCACAACACTACTTCTAAGTATGCTCATGTGTATACTTTATAAATACGCAGTGTTTGCGTACTTCTATGAAGTACATCATACGGCGTATAATGCTTAGTTTATATATATATACGCCATGACCCATCACTGGGCATGTGCATTTAGTGATGTTGCGCGCATCCCGCTGGGCAGCAGTACGGGGCGATGCGGAAGGGGCCATTAGGATACTAAGCCCCTGGTGCTGCCAAGGCTGGAGGGGGGTGAAATCTCAGAGACTGTGGGGTGAGTTATTTCTCAAGACAACGCAAGCAAGAACACAAGTGGCCACCACCTTTGTCAGCGCTGGCCTGTTTCAATCACGGCTGAAGGCGTTGCGCATCGGAGTCCAAGGCATTCCAGCTTCAGCCCGCCGGGCGCTAGCCCGCCAGCCGCCGCAGGGCAGGCCGCGGAGCCGACCCCTCCCCCATAGAATTCGTAGTATAGCTGGTGCACACATGCCCTCATGTCTCTATGACAATATACAAACGTCAGCTGCAGGGCTGGCGAGCCTCCGCACCGCTGCCGCAGCAGCTTCCCTGCAGCACACCCTACTCTGACCTGCCCACGTGCAGGCACCCAACCCTATCTGTTGTTGCGAAGTCAGCGAACACAAGTGCGGCCGCCAAAGCTAGTAGTGCATACACTTCAAGGGCAAAGTTGTGCAGGCTCAGGGATGGCTGACACTCTTGCACAAATCCCCCCCCCCCCTGCTTTCGGAGTCTTCTCTAGTGGGCTGACTACTGCTGGGAACAAACTGTTCCAGAACCATCGTGGCCTGTACGCACACACCAGCTGCAGCTGCGGCCTCCAGTGTGCCAGCTTCTGCCTTGGCGCTGAACAGAAGCGCCAGCACGGACTTTGTTGACATGCTCCTGAGTCCTTCTGCTGCTGTGCAGTGCCGCTGTTGTGCACGGCTGTCACTGAGCACTGCTCCGCCTGCTGGGCACTGCTGCCGCTGCTGAGCTGCTTCTTGGCACTGCTGCCGCTGCTGAGCAGTACTGCTGCCAGTGAACACTGCTGCTGCTGCTGAGCACCACCACTGCTACTGCTGCTGAGCACTGCTACTGCTGCTGAGCACTGCTAGCTGCTAGTGCTGCTGAGCACTGCTACTGCTGCTGAGCACTGCTACTGGTGCTGAGCACTGATTCTGCTGCCACTTTCGCGAATTTGTTGCTGCCGGGCGCCGCTGCTGCTGCTGAGCACTGCTACTGCTGCTGAGCACTGCTAGTGCTGCTGAGCACCACTACTGCTGCTGAGCACTGCTTCAGCTGCTCAGCACTGGGCGCACTCACCACGCCCTGTTCTACATGTGGTACGCCAGCAAGTCCTGCCTCCAGCGCGCCAGCTTCTGCTGCTGAGCACTGCTACTGCTGAGCACTGCTACTGCTGCTGAGCACTGCTTGTGCTGCTGAGCACTTATTCTGCTGCTGAGCACTGGGGCCCACGCACATACTCACCACTCCCGGTTCTGCATACGCCAGCAGGTCCTGCCTCCAGCGCGCCAGCTTCTGCACAGAGTACTCCTTGCTGGCGTCAAACACTATCAGCGCCGCCTTGGCGTTTCGAAAATACATGGGGGACATGCTCCGGAACCTGCGAACGCCGCGCAGCGATTTTGGCAGCGGCACACACATGTTGGCGCCACATACTTAGCAGCCTTTTAGGTTTCTTTCACAAACGTTGGCGCCACACTCATGCCTGCCGCTCTCTCTCTGTTGTGGCATGCGTATTTCGCAAGTGAGATGGTGTGAAGAGTCGGCGGTAGATGAGTGGCGCGCAGTGTGTGAGCGCGCGAGTTGTTTTGCAGAGCAGAAAGCCGCGGTAATGGCTGTGTTCATGTCAGTGGCCTTTTTGGTGATGTACACATGTAAATATGTATGCGTATGCACTTCTACTGTTGTACTACTGTGGTCCTGGTTTTCAGATGCTGTGTGTACATGTACATGTTTACCAACCTACTCCAAAAGTACCATACATAAGACCATTTGGGCAATGTACACATACTACTAGTAGCATACTATATATATATAGAAGTATACATACACTGAAGTATGTGCACATGCATGTACCTATACAAGTACTTCAAAGTACTTCGAGAAGAATCTGTATACTTAAGGAAGCACTACATACAGTTTCGTACAAAAGCTGGGTGGACCATGTGTGCGTATGTGTGCACCCGCCAAAAATACATACGCAAGGCTTTGCCACTTGGCACAAGTATGCAGTGCTTGCTGTCGCGAGGCATACTACAGTGGCAGGGCATTTTTTTCACGCATTCACGCATTATCACGTGCCGCACGGCTGATGCCAGTGCCCTCCGCAGCTAGCACTCCATACAAAAGTCTGCACTAGTGCCGGGCTGTGACACACAGCACAGAGCGACACACGCATCGCATGCGGCACGCTTCTGGGCAACAATACGGCTCTGTGCCGGCGTGCAGCCCGTCACTGACCGACCGTTTTGTGAGCGCAAAATGCGCCAGCGCAGCACCGTTTCTGCTGCGGCCGCACTGGGGAGTGCTCCATGGCAGCGAATTTTTTCGCCGCAGAACTCAGAAAGCCGTACCGCACTTGGAACGCGGTGCACACCCGCGGTAGCCCCTACATGGTGGTGTCCCCGCCATTCGTAGGCCTGAATGCATACAAGGAAGGGTGTCATAAATGCTCTGATATGTGCCACACAGCGCGGCGTACACCTGCCATGCCTCGGCAACCTCAGCATTGTAATTCAAATATCATTTCCGTGGTGGGCAATGGTGTCTGCTACTTTGACAAAGTATCGCTGATTGGCACAGCAATCATCCACTTTGTGAAGTAGTGTGCACAGCTTGTGCATGGCCGGCACAGCAGTGCACACATCCGGCGCCACCGACGTAGACTGAGCACGTCAACAGCGTGTGGCAGCAGTGTTACGGGGTTGCCGCCCCTGTCCAGCGCACATTCCCACACAACGGCCACTTCAACTACATGTTGAAGTAGTTGTGAAAGCACCTGATTTTGGAAACTTCAACATCTCCCCCCTCAGTTGGGCTACGGTGCAGCATAATCGGAGCCGGTCATTTGGGACTGGCCAGTCTGTCCCCGCGGCTGCACCCGACGCCATGCCCGCCCTTGATGCACAGAGCAGGTCCCCTGGGGCATGGGGCTGTGATCTGTTAGAGTAGTGCTCTGGCAACATGCCAGGCTTCCCTTAGAGGGTACTGAGCGTTGCCAGCTTTTTTGCTACCTGTCGGATTTTATGGTCACACGCACCGTGTGCAAAGGGCTTTCCGCGCCCTGAGCGAAGCTTAATCAGAGTACACGCACGTCTTGCTGCTGAGGGCACACACCCGCCGGAATTATGCTACCTGTACTTGGTACCGCTACAGTACAGTACGCGCACGACTTCATGTCTCTGGACTGAACTTGCACTTGTGCGCAGCTGGCGCGTGACATGTGACATGCGGCCTGTGCCTCTGCCTCTGCAGCATACTTCGAAGTAGTACTTTCGAAGTAGTTCAAGCTTCAACTTTGGCACGCACATGGACTGGTACGCAAACTTCAACAACTGCGGTTTCAGGCGCGCACCTTTCCTGTCCCGCCGTGTCCCAGAGCTGCAGCACCACCTGCGTGGTTCCGCGCTTCGCCCCGTCCTCCCCCTCCTCCACCATGTCAACGCGCTTCTGAAGGAAGGACGCGCCTGAGATGTGCTCAGCAGCACAAGTTCCATTTGTGGTGCAGCGCGCACGGCACCAGCGCCACCAGCCGCAGTCGCAGTCGCAGCAGCAGCAGCAGCGCAGCGGGAAATGGGCAGCTGCAAATGTTAGGACATGTCAACGCGCTTCTGAAGGAAGGACGCGCCTGAGATGAAATGTGCTCAGCAGCACAAGTTCCACTTGTTGTGCAGCGCGCACGGCACCGGCGCCACAAGCCGCAGTCGCAGCACCACCAGCAGCAGCGGGAAATGGGCAGCTGCCAAGGTTAGGACATTGTAAGTCAGGATGCGCATACGGTGTGTCGTAGGCTTGGTGGCCAGGGACTGCCCCTTGCAAAGGCGGAATCAGTGGCGTTACTGGAATCGCTGCGCAAGCAGGCAGTGGCGGCAGCGGCGTTTGTTGCCAGTGCAGCGGCTGGGTGGCGTGTGTGAGGGCAGTGCTGTGCTGTGCCGTGACCCATGTGCTCACAGTCATGCGCAGGAGTGGCAGCAGCTGTGCAGCACAGAGCGGCTGGTGTGGGCCTCACAGTTGCCTCTCAAGCCTACAGCCAACTGCCAAAACGGGGGACTGTTTCAGCCCTGCTCGCGTTAGCACTCCTGAAGCACCAGGCAGATATTTCATCCAAAGAGAGTCACTGCATGATCCAGGCAAGTGCGCTGCTGGCGAAATCAGCAGCTGTAAGCGGTAGGATACTTGAGCTGGACAGCAGCACACCCAGCTGGCAGCGCGGCAGCACCGCCCCTGGGAGCACGGCGCGTGGCAGTGTTTGATGGCCGCACTGCTTATGGAGCGTTACACACTGAGTGAGCAATTCCAGGGATACAGCTAGCACTCTATACCCAGGTGTGCAGAAGGAAGCAGCAGCGACCAGCTGCTGCCCCCCGCTGCCGCTGCTGCGGCGGCCGGGGCGGCAGTGCCATAAGAGACCCTTCCGGTGGAGCAAGAGGGGTGACAGGGGTGCCTCACACACGCGGCCGTTGCGTTTACCCAGTGGCACCAGAGCCGCAGCGCGACGCCTCAGTAGTGTGCTCTGCTGCTGCTGCCCGGTTCGGCTAGCGCACCAGCGCATCCGCAGAGCTAGGCAGCGGTGCTGGTCACGGATACAAGGGTCCGCTTGCACAGGATACTGTGGACAAAAAAGCACCTTGCCGAAGTGGGAGGGAGGAACGCGCACCTATGGTGGGGTTGACGGGAGTCGTCTTCCCATGGCAGAACCGCAGACAGAGGCTGGTCTTGCCCACGTCCGAGTCCCCCACAATCACCGTCTTCAGCTCCACGGTGTCCCCCGGCCCCCCGTACGCCATGCCTCTCCCGCCGCTGCTTCTCCAGCAAAGCCCTTCTCAAGTGGTGCCAAGTGGAACTGTGCTGGGGGGGGGATGCCGTGAGCCTGGCGGCCGGCGGCTATGCCAGGTGTACCATGCGACAGCTGGGAGGGGGTGTCGCGATGCTGGCCTGCTGTCGGCGGCCTGTGAGGGGATGTTGCAGCCAGCTTCCACAGTGGCTGTCCAAGCGGTGATGCGCTGCTGGAGGGGGGGGTCTGAGAACAGAGCGCAGCGGCTGAGCGTGCCCACGTAACGGTGTCCGCTGTGTGCAAGAGAGGCCAGATCGATGGTGGAGAGGGGGTGGGGGTGACTGCGGCGCCTGCAGCGGCGCGCAACGAGGCAGCACCGTGATTGTTCAACGGTAGGCCCCATATCAACTGCAGTTGCCAGCCTGTCTTGGCGTGGTGGGAGGGGACAGGATACCGTTCACCACGCTGCTGGTATCTGTGGCAGGTGCCAGCAGCCAGCACGTTGACGGGCAACAGTAACAACAGTGCCACTTGTTGTGGAATCGCCACTCAGCGCCAGCAGCGAGGGGAGCGGCCTGGTAACATAACCTGGCAGCCGGAGCCGCCGCAGCAGCTAAAGCCAGCGCATTAGGGGGGGCTGCTGCAACTGAAGCAGAAGCAGCAGCAGCAGCAGCGGCGGCGGCATCAGCAGGCTCGTCTGCAGCAGCAGTGACCATGACGCTGTTTGCGAGCCTGCTGGGGCTGGACGAGCAGAGGGACGAGGTGACTGCCTTGCCGGAGCTGCTCAGGGACGTGTACCTCAACCCCTGGAAGGTGCTGGGGGTGCAGGTGAGACCGGCCATCGCTAACAGCTGACACGGCGCCCATGCCGTCATTGCACTAGCAGTGTCCAAAATATACAGTGCCTGCAGTGACTTTTGGGATGGGCAATGATTAATCATGACTTTATCAAAACCACTTTTTAGGCCATCAAACATGTTGCTATGGTGTTTGTACATCATTATCCGCCATATTCATTCATGCATTACAGTGTAGCAAACGGGATAACCACCTGGGAGCTGCACAAAAGCTCACTGTTTTAGCTACTCTTTGGCAAAAGCTCACTGTTTTAGCTACTCTTTGGCAGACAACCAGAAGTGCACAGCCGTGCATGTAATCACCAGCAGGGTACGGCGGCGCCAGGTCGTAGGTCGTGCATTCAGGTACGCTTCCCTGCTTCACAGTCAGCCGAACTTAAGGCTTTGATCACAGTCGTTGTGAACATGGTCATGAGGGCGTGTTTGGCACTGCAAGCGCAGGCCGCACGTGTGTCAGAAACTCAAAGAAATGAGAAGAAAAAGACACCAGAAAATGACCCAGAATACACACTCTTTCCGCCAGGCGGCTGCGTGCATGTACTTGCTGTACAGGTACTGCGAAGTATATACCGTCTTTTCTACGAATAAGGCCATGGACGGTTTTGATATTTACGAGTAAAGGGAGGGGGGGCTGTGATTATGTACCTGCGGTTTGAAGGGTGTGCCATGCTTCTGTTTGGACCCTGCAGAGCCTCCCATAGATGTGGCAGTGGGAGACGGGGTATTAGAACACTGACAGAGCAGCAGCATGCCCTGCTGCCGAAACTGTGGATAACATTTTTATGCGGGCTCCGAAGCAGGGGTTTTTCTTTGTACATCCTGTTAGAACTGCCCAGGGGCTATGGCCTTATTTGTCTACCTTTTTGAACCTACTGTTAAAGTTGCCCAGAACACGGCCATGGCCTTAATTGTAGACAAGGCGGTATGTACATGTATGTGCATGTACACATACTTGTGCTTCTGAAGTACTTCGTAGTGTACATGTACTGACGTAGTACGTGCACACATGTGCTCAGGTACTTCGACGTACTGCTATTATACTTTGAAGTACATGACATTATTGTAACTAGGTACCGGTACATGTGTGTACAGAATTTTCAAGTACTCCCTTCCAAACAATGTGCCAGCACTGCGTACGTGCTGCTCCTGCGAGCAGGCACTGGAACGGTGAGAATACTATCACAAGTACTATGGTAGTTTCTTGCACTACGGGTCTCATTTATTTGTACTTTTCAGGGGTGTGCGAAGGCTTGAAACTGTAGGGGATGTATGTGTAGGGGATGGACTATGTGCACCAGGCCACCGTTGCGTGCGAGGGCATGCTAGCTGCAGATCGGGCGTGTACTTCGCCACGTTAACAGTGCCCGCCGTTCTAGTACCATTATTACTATTACCATCATTACTGGCAGCACAGTGTACTTTGAAGTACTAGACAAGTGATACATGCCGGCCTCCCAGCGCCAGATACGGCTTGTGGGCCAGAGCGGGGTCGCCTGGCACACTCAAGTTTGCATGTAGGGAATGCTTTTGAAGGGGATGGAATACGTTTACCAGGCCACTATTGCTGGCGTGCCAAGGCATGCAAGGGGATGTGCGCGCAGCGCCACTCCAACAGTGCCTGCCGTTTTATACTACTTTGAAGTATTATTCTTAATATCAATACTACTACTTCGGAAGCATCATTATTATCATCAGTCCTGCTATTACTATCAATATCATCACTGGCGGTACTTCAAAGTGCTAGACTAGTGCTACATGCCGGCCTCCCAGCGCCAGACACGGCGTGTTGGTGCCGCCTGGCACACTCACATGATATTACGAGGTACCGTGGTAATTCATTGATAAATACAAATAATACCAAAACAAACTCGAAAGCCCCATCAATAATACAAACAATACCAAAACAGACTCGACAAAGCCCCTGCCCGCCTCACCTCAAACAGCCTGCCAAAGGTGGTGTCGGCCATGGTGCAGTGCGCGTCATTCGGACAATGGAGTTGAAGTTGACAAGTCTGGTGTGGACCAACTAGCTGCCGCTCATGGGGCTCTGTGTGTGGCCCTTCCACCGCTGGGATGTGCGCGTGCATGCATACATGTCGACACAAGTGTGTGTGGCAATAGAGCAAGCGCAGCGCCCGCCGGCATGCTGTGACTGCCAGTACCCCACAGGCATACATGCTGCCACCACAGTACGTGCGTCCCTTGCGTAGAGATATGGCCGTGTATGTAGGTGTAGTAAGCAGGAACCCAGCTCATGCACGTATCAGTCGAAGCTGTGCGGTGTCATTAAGAAGAGGCAACCAGGGAGCGTTGCACGACCGCCAGCAGTACACGTACACCTCTGATTCACCCCCACCCTTCGCGCGCCGAGGCGCACAAACTATATCCCACACTCCCTCTTCTACGACCTGCACGCGTGCACCGAGGCGCACAAACTATATCCCACACTCCCTCTTCTACGACCTGCACGCGTGCACCGAGGCGCATCACACACTTACCTCACAGAGTTATCAGTTCACTCTTGCAGCCGTGCTCAGCGAGGCGCGTGCAAGCACTTACTTCAACATGAAGTATCCACTGCCCGTCTTGTGACATGTCACATGTGAGCTCAGCGAGGCACCTGCAAGCACATATTCTAACTTAAAGTACACTGCCCGTTTTTGCCAAGTGCTCAGCGGGGCGCGTGCAAGCACTTAGTTCAACATGAAGTGTCCACTGCCCGTCTTGTAACATGTCACATGTGTGCTCAGCGAGGCACCTTCTAGCACTTACTTCAACTTACACTGCCTGTTTGTGCGGTGTGCTCAGCGAGGCGCGTGCAAGCCTGCGGAGGCGCGCGACGCCTTCCGCGTGCTGTGCCTGCACCACTGCGCGGAGCTGACGGGCCTGCCGTGGACGCGCAACTCCTTTGAGATGGTGGTTCTGGCGTACCGCCTCATTACAGGTGACCACATGATTTCCATATCAAGGGTTGTGCTAGCACCTGCAGTGCATTTTGTGGGCGTTGCTACTGCGCAGAGCTGACCTGCCTGCCATGGATGCGCACTCCTTTGACATGGCGGTGCTGGCGTACAGGTCAGCACACGGTTCCCCACATGAAGTGCTGATAATTAGCACCTGCGGTGGTATCTTGCGGCGCTGGGGGGAGTGTCGTGGGCGCCCCAGCCTGTTTGAATTGGTGCCGGTACCGACCGTCATCGCAGGTGACCACATGGTACCCATAATAAAGTGTTGATAATGGTACCCATGCTATGTGCCGATAGTGCCTGGTGTACATGGTGAGACATGCAGCATACGCAGTGTGAGTATGTACTTTTTAATTAAACTCCGCTGAGGGCGCGGAAAGCCGTTTGCACACGGTGCGAGAAAATCAAACAGGTAGCGAAAAAGCTGGCAATGCTCAGTACTCTAAGGGAAGCCATGTTGCCAGAGTATGTATGTATCTAATTTGAAGTACACACTGTACAACTGATACCGCTTCAAAGCATACGTGAAATACAATGCAAAGAATACACCGTATGATTCTGTATGTGGGGCCATGCGCCGGACTGCAAGTTGTCACTCACACAGTAGGGTCTCCTAGCATTGTGGAGAGCTCACAGATGCTGGTCTTGGTCACGGTCAGGCACACCACCCTTCACAGGCCCTGTTCTGCACGGCCATGATGCATGTGTGTGTGTGTGTGTGTGTGAATACTTTAAGCACTACATGTACTTACTACTACTAGCACTTCGTAGTACTACTTGTAGTATTTGACGTACTTGAAGGATATCATACACACCTACTTCCGAAGTATTACAAGTTTGAACTACAGTAGTTTTATATATTTGCACTTGTGGGCGTGCAAGAGCCCATTTCATGTATGCCAGCACGGCCACTGGATGCCGTGGCAGATGCATGGCAAAGTATGTGTACGAACAAAGAAAGGGCTAACAGGTGCCAGCAGGCTACCTAGGGCTCGACCTGCCAG
>JAULBY010013036.1:0-22765 GCA_032358315.1 Ophiocytium majus | reverse complement strand
GCTCGCAACTTTGCCGCACACACCCACACACTGGGGAGCCACCACCGCCGGACCACAACGAGAGGCGAGCGGGGCGTAGGCCGGCCCGCCATAGGATATACCGCCGTCTGGAGTCCCTACCTCATGTGCCTGCCATGCACGCCTGCTTAGGGTTTCGCGAAAGCGTACACTACTACGTAGTACTTCGTATGAGCAAGCCATGTACTTTGAAGTGCACCGTATAGGGAACGTATTGGTGGCGCACATGACTGAACTCATGAGAACATAGTGATAGTAACAGGTTGGCACAGTGTGTGGGTAATGTCTGGTGCTCTCGCATGGTGGCTGGCTCAGCACACCAAGTTATTTCACACGTTTTGACGAGAAGAACAGGTATCAATATACCATATACATACGTTTTCGTGCAACCCTACGCCTGCTTGCTGGGTGCGCAGTCGCTTGGGCGCCATGACACGCGCTTGTGTCTCTGGCAGTGACACGAACTCAGCCAACGACTCGCCGGCACAGACTTCGTGGAAGGTGCTTGCTGGTGCATGCACAATTGTGCACAGCCGCCCCTGCTGGCACCAGACTGCTGTCACAGTGGCTGCAGCCACCGCGCCAATGGCACGTGGCGCACCGCGCCCACCCATCTTGTACTTTTGTTGGACTCAGCTTGGGGCGCAGAAAGCCCTGTGCACGTGGGGCGCAGCTGAAACATGTCAAACAAGTGGTAGTGTACCGTAGCACCTACACAAGTGCTAGTCGTACCGTGTACTACCAGTACCACATGCCATGTACTTCGAGCATGTATGTGCTTCAAAGTATTCTGCAGTAGCTGCTAGCCACACAGTGCTGCCAGCACCACACGACATGCGCAGTACTTCAGGTATGTGTACGTAGTTTGCAGTAGTCAGCCATGTGTGTGCGCGCGCACCAGAACATGCCAACACCCCACGTGCACGCATGCACACACGCGACGTCGGACACGCAGCCAGCACGAAGCACGCACCACCACGTGCAAGTGCAAGTGCAGGGCACGTGGCGCCTGCGCACTGCCGGTGTGGGGTGACTGGCGCACCTCCTTGTGCATGCACAGCACATCTTCCTCTGGCTCAAGCCACACGGGTGAGTAACACGTGAGATTTCGCCTTTAGGCGGGGAATAACCACCGGAAACAATGGCCAATGCCCCATACGCTCGCAAGAGTGAAGGAGTAATGCACCCAATGTGGAGACTGCGCACCGCCGATGCGTCGTGACTGGCGTACAGTGCACTCGTGATTTAGTGCACTTTGATTTGGTGTGGTATGCGGTTTAGTGCAGGGTGCTGAGACCTGTCATGGACCACATGATTCTGTATAAACAACACTTAAAGTACACAATGCCCTGTGTGAGTGCGGGTCTTGCTTTAGTGCCGGGTGCTAGGGGGGCGACACCACCCCGCACTAGATCGCAAGTGCACTGTACCTCCTTGTGCATGCACAGCACATCCTCCTCCGGCTCGAAGCCGCACGCCAGGGAGTCCATGAGTCCAATGTCGATCACAAAGTCGAAGTGGTTGGTGGGCAGCGCGCCGGCACGGCGCGCGTCCGCGACCGCAAACTCCAGCCCCTCCTTTCCCCTGCACAGCACACGACATGGGTTGCAGCCAGCTCTGTTTGTAAAGAGTGCAGTATGCGGGTATCACCTTGTTAGCAGCGACAGGGGACAGCATGTTTGTGACTCGTGGTTGTTCCAGTCACACGCACGCTGTGTGCACAGGGCTTTCTGCGCCCTAAGCGGACTGTAATACAAGTGTGGAGTACAGTGGAGTTCATAGAAGTACAGTGCGGGGCTGCAGTCTATCAGAATAGCGCTGTGGCAACATGCCGGGCTCCAATTGCCATGCCATTAGCCAGCAACAGGAGAGAGCATGTTTGGTCATGCTTTTCACGCTCATGCACGCGCCACAGGGCTTCCCGCGCCCTCACAAAGGCCGATAAAAGTAAAAGTACAGGTGGAGGCAGTGCTACGTATGAGCAACAAAGTGTTCTGTCGTGGCAACTGCCAGCTACTTGAGGTGACAATAAGTGCGTTCATTCTCCAAACTGTGCGAAAGCACGAATCAGAGCGTGTCCGTACGTACTACAGTAGTACCACTAGTAGTTGCACTTCGTGCATGGGTGGCGGTGCATTTATATCTTACGCCCCCCCCCCCCCCCCATGGTTGTGGTAGGTACCGGGTGTGGGTTGGGTGTGCACGTGGCGACAGCACACGTGCCAAGTGACTGCCACGCCTGTGCGCTCCTGCCTTGAATCACTGGCTTCGGGATGCATGGGCTAAGCAATGCGTGGCCTGCTGCAGAGAAAACCCTTGAGGCAGTGCCATCACACATTTGGCACACACACCCCATTATACACACTGGCATACCACAGAATTTTGTACAATGACATGCGCCTCGAATTGCACTGGCACAGCTGCACATTCTGCATGCGTGGCGTTGGCTGTCGAGCCGCCCACACTGGCAACTCGGTGTGACGCTGCTGCCAGCGCCATGGCCTTTGTGAGGCTGTTCAACAAAAGCAACTTGGGTGCCACTTCCGTATTGCTCCGCATCGTTGGTCCAGGATACATGGCGATGCCTCACGACCTACAACGCACTTCATACGTTGTACCAAAGACGGCGCATGTCATTCATTCACTTCAAAAACGTTTTTACAAATACTTCGAAGTACATTCATCTGAGTACGCCATACTTCAAGTATGGTGCAGCACTTACGTACCGTACATACCAAGTACGCTATATGGCGTATAATGCAAACTTTACCCGCTGTGACTCATCACCATGCATACATGCCCCCAAGGTCTGCGCTCTCTGCTGCTGTGCCGCCAATGCGCTCTACCCTGCCAGTCCCGCGACCAGGGCACAGCCATGACTGACCCACCAGTACTCGCAGTCTGCTGTGAAAACGGTGGTGAAGAACCAGAGCTGCACCTGGTGCAGCCCAGCAGCACGCCTCTCTGTCCATTTGCAGCTGGGCACGTGTACACTGGTTATGGTTGTGCGTGTACGCAGCCCAGCCGGCCGCAGCAGCCCACTGCTTTGGTACAGCGATGTTGGCCGCCGCATCTAGGTACTACTGTAGTACCTGTCAAATATGTAGCCGACGTGAGCAGTACCATCGGCAGTGCAGGCCTTCACAGCCCGTGCACATCGGCGCGCAGCAGCAGGGGCTCAGTGGAATTCAATATGCGGGCTGTAGTACAGTAGTAGTTCTCTGGTAACATGCCAGGCTTTCTTGAAAGTATGCAGTGCTGAGCATTGCCAGCTTGTTCGCTCGAAACAGCAAGCGGATCGTGCCTTTTTCTGGTCACATGCAAACCATGTGCGGAGGGCTTTCCGCGCCCTAAGCGGTGTTCAATAAAGTACAGTTGGGGGGAGCATGGTGTTCCGGGAGCTGGGGGGTGGGAGCAAGTCCCCTGGGACATGGGGCTGCAATCCGTTGGAGAACTGCTCTGGCAACATGCCAGGTTTCCCTTAGAGAGTACTGAGCATTGCCAGCTTTTTCGCTACCTGTCTGATTTTCTCGCACCGTGTGCAAAAGGCTTTCCGCGCCCTCAGCGGAGTTTAGTACAAGTACAGTACTCATGGACTAATTGTCACCTGTGCAGCTCCGACATGTGCGAGACAACGCGCGCGCAAATGTCCACGCCCAGCACCCCGCGGTAGCCGCGCTCGTACAGCACGGCGCACAGCTGCGAGTTTCCGCACCCCAGCACCAGTATGCGCTGGCCCGTGGGGCCCTCCAGGTAGGACTCCAGGAAGCGCATCGCTGTGGACACGGCGGCGGGCGCAGTGCGGCAGTAGTGCTCAGCAGCGGTGCAGTGGCGTGCGGTGGCGGTGAGGTGGCGGGGGGTGGCGCCGGTGTGCTGTGCCAGCTGGCACGTGCTGGGGAGATTGGAGGCAGGCAGATGGTGGTACTGGCAATGTGAGCGCGGCACAGCAGTGGCCGGTTACAGTGCCCTGTGGCAGAGGGGCACGGTCAACAGGACGGGGGTTGCGGGGGATGGCAGCATGCACAAGATGAGCAGCGGCAGTCGCACCAGCACCTGTCACACCTGTGTGTGAGTGCAACGTACCTTCGTCTGGGGACAGGTACCAGTCGTAGGTGTACTCCCGTCCCTTGTCCAGTCGCTCCAGCCCATCTGCAGAGAAGCCATGCATGCACCGCACGCACGCGGCGGACACGCCCACGTGCACAGTGAGGCGAATGCGTGCACGGCACGACGACTGCGCGACAGGCCACGACTGGCACCCCACGCAGCAGCAGCAGCAGGCAGAGTGACAGCCAGGGCTGGTTTACCGCATGACCTGCTTGACACAGAAGCCACATGCCGTCAGTCAGTGCAGCTGGAGCTACTGCAGTGTGTGCGGCTCACATCTGACATCCCAGTAGGCCAGGTCGCTGTAGTTGGGGGGGCGCTCGTTGTACAGGGGCCCCTCGTCCTCCGCCTCGCTGTCCGACAGGTCAGCTAGAGTCATCGCGTGCGCATCCCCAGCTGCAGATCTTGTTGTGTGAGTCCAGCGGGGATCCAGCCCTGTGCCCCTGCCGCTAGCTGCTGCAACCCGCCGCGCCGTGCGACAGTTACTCGAGCGTTTCTCTTGCTCTTGCAAATTGCGGAAACCTGGCAGCTCCCCTGACAGTGCCGCCTGTGCGCTGTGCTGGTGTCGTCAGTTCAAGGGCTATGCCTCACCGCCGCTGCTGCCAAGGTGGCGAGAGGACCTGCCTTGGCTGTGTCTGTGTCTCGTACCTCTCCGTTGTATAGTTTCCGTGCGCAGTCCTCTGCTGAGCACTTCTGTGATGCACTGCACAGCCTCTCGCCTTGTGCCCGTCAGTCAACAGCAACTATGCGGCTAGAGCTGGCCGCTTGTTTAGGCCTGCTAGCTAATGCGGCGCACGCATTCGTGCCGCTGCCCGCTACACCAGGAGCAGGGAGCCTGCTGTTGCCATCGCGGCTGCACGAGGCCATTGCAGGCCAGCAGGAGCAGGAGCGCCAACAGCAACATCCCCAGCAGCAACTTCATCAGCGGCACCTGGAGGAGCCTGGTCTATTGCTGGTGCGGGAGCCGCCATGCGAGCGGCCCGTGTGCGAGGTGATAGACAGGGCGGACATGCTGACGCCGTACCGCGAGGCCTGGCAGCTGCAGAAAGAGGTATGCAAAACACGAGCGTGCATGTGGCCCTCCAATGCACGTGCAATCCTGACATGCAACTGCGGGCAGCAGCAGTACTGCTGCAGCAAGCGCTTTGCACAAGCAGGCAACGAACTGCTAAAATAAGCAGTGGCCACACCGCTTGCAAGGCACTGTCAGCGGCGCTATTCGGGCAACCGTGCCTCTGGCAGGTGGGGCAGCCGCCACCCTCCTTAGGTGCGGCTGTGGAGGGTGGCGGCTGTGCCATGGTACGCAGAAGCGAAGTAGCGGTACAGCAGGCTTGGCCGTTCAAAGCATGGCATACTGTGGTGTACTGGGCAGTGTGCTGCCGCCCGGATCCTGTTCAGGCCCGCCAGACATCCATTGTAAACACTTAAAGTATCTACCGATACACACACTCTCCACAGCTGATGTTACAAGCCTGTACAGTAGTGCACGTACTTCGAGTAAACTCCGCCGAGGGCGCGGAAGTCCCTGTGCACATGGCGTGCGCCTGAGTGCAAGAAGCATGGCCAAACATGCTGTCATATTCCCGCTAGCCAACAAGATGGCAGTGTAAGCCTAGCATGTTGCCACACACACAGCACTACTCTGGTGGATACCCGCCCCCATGTCCCAGGGACCTGCTCCACCGCAAGTAGTTCGAAGCACACTCATCGGCATGGATAGACCTGGCCATTTCCACATGTCTGCCCATGTTTACGCCCCTGTGGCTGCACGCGACAACCGCAGCACCACATGTCAACCGCCACATGAAGCGCCCGCACCCGCTCCTGCAGCGCCACCACACACCGCAGCAGCGGTGCTGCTCCAGCAGACAGTTGCGCGTCTGCAGCCACGGCGGGCCTTGACCCCCAGTGCATGCTGGGTGGTGCCAGCCTGGCGGCGGCGGCAGCCTTCTGCGCCTTTGCCAAGCTGGGCGGGCCGCTCGCTGGAAGGCACCCGCTTGCGTGCATTGCAATGTATAATATAAGTGTGCTAGGTCAATGTGCACTACTTCAAGAAGCAGTTGCGTACAAGCCTCAAGACCCAGCTGATGTGGACTGCTTCAGAGATTGCTGCTCGAAGTAGCATGGCGGCAAAAGCCGTGCGATGGCGGGCAGGCTAATGGAACACACACAATACCATGGGCTCAGGCATCACTTCAGTGCTAGGTAAACCCTCTCCCGCCCCACACTCTTGCCCGGCGATGCCACAGCCTTTTTGACTCGGTGTGCCGACCACCAGTTTGCACCTCGAAGTAGCGCGGCGGCGAAACCTGTGTGACGGCAAGCAGGCTGATGAGACACACACACAGTACCATGGGCGTACGGATGGCGTGCAGTGCTAGGTAAAACCCCTCCCGCCCTCCCACTCTTGCCCGGCCTTGCCACAGCCTTTCCGACTCGGCGTCCCGACCACCAGCTCACAACCCACATCTCATACTCACACACAATCGAGCCGCATTCCTCTGCTCTCACCCACACTCATCTATGATCCTGTCGCAGCTCATGGCGTCCCACCCACCAGTGCACAACCCACGTCCTGTACTCACATACTCCGAACTGCCCACACAGACTTAAGACCAGAAATGAAATTGAGCACTAATAAAAACCAAAACCTCAACCACATGAAACCTAAAAAATCCCTACACGGTTGCTAGTCTGTGGGGGGGGTCTGTGTGGGCAGCGTGGATTATTGAAGTTGCAATGGAAGTTCAAGTTTGACTGTAAGTAGAAGTTCAATATGGCGTTCGCGCTGGGTACACCAAGGTTGTGGCGGAGACGCTGAATGCCGCCTGTGCTTCAGGCTCAATGACCACAACAGTTCAAATTCAGTTTGAAGTTGTGGTTGAGTTTGAAGTTGGATACGGTGCCTGAGCTTGGTACCACTCTGTTGCTGTAAACCCCTGACGACGCGCACAGCCTGCGCTTCAGGTATGATGCACGCGACAAAGGTAACTTCTATGCTCCTGTGCGCCAGCACCTGCACCATGCGTTCATGGACTGCAAGTGCGTACAGTAGTTTCCAGTTCTGACTTGTTTCAACGTGCCACCGCTGCTGCCGCTGCTGCTGCCGCCGCCGCCACCGCTGCTTCCGCCACTGCTGCTGCTGCTGCTGCGGCCGCCGCCACCGCTGCTGCTTCCGCCACTGCTGCCACCGCCGCCGTCGCCACTACCGCTGCCGCTGCTACTGCCGTCACCGCCACCGCTGCCGCCGCTGCTACCGCCGCCGCTGCCACTGCTGCCGCCGCTGCTGTTGCTGCTGCTGCTTTGTGCTTGTGTGTGACCTGTGTGAACTGGGCGGCGAACTGTGTGAACTGTGCGCAGTGCGTGACCATATCCGGCGCGCTCATTGCCAAGTCCGGCGTCATGACGGGAGGGACCCTCGCACGGGAGGGCGGCGGCGCAGTGCGGCGCTGGGACGAGCAGGAGGTGAGGGTGCTGCTGAGCGACAACTTCAAGTACTTGAAGTACTTCAACTATGTTGTGTGTCTCTCGCTGAGCATGTGTTGCTGCTCAGCACTTGAGTCATGACGGGAGGGACCCTCGCACGGGAGGGCGGCGGCGCAGTCCCGCGCTGGGATGAGCAGGAGGTGAGTGGGCTGCTGCAGCTGTAAAAACAATGCTTCACAAGAGTACCTGTGGACTGTGGGCACTGGGCCAACTTCTCACTGGCACAGTGTCAACTCTGTCCGCATTTTTTTCTCCTCAACTTCAACTTGTACTTCAACTTTTCAGGAGCGCGAGCTGAAGCAGCAGCGCGAGCAGCTGAAGGAGCAGCTGCGCGAGGCGGTGGCGTCGCTGCGCAGGTGTGTGAGCAGTGATTGTAGTTTTACTCTGCTGTTGCTGCTGCTGCAGCTGCTGAGCACTGCGCTGCTGCTACTGCTGCTGAGCACTGTGCTGCTGCTGCTGAGCACTGTGCTGCTGCTGCTGGTGGTGGTGCTGCTGCTGCTCCTGCTGTTGCTGCTGCTGCTGCTGCACACTGATGCTGCTTCTGTTGCGCACTGGCGCTGCCGCTGCTGCTGCTGCTGCTGCTGCTGCTGCTGAGCACCGCATTGCCGTGCCGCGCAGTTGTTCCATTTACCTGTGCTGCTGCTGATGGTTCTGCTGCTGCTGCTGCTGCCGCTGCTCCTGCTGCTGCTGAGCACTGTGGCGCCACTGAGCCGGCTGAGCACGGCTGCCGCTGCTGCTGCTGCTGGCCACTGCCCTGCTGATCAACGCTGGCAGTGCTGCTGCTGAGGACTGGCACACACTGCTGCTGTTCCCTGGCTGCTGCTGAGCACTGCATCGCCGTACTGAGCAGGCTGCGTGCACTGCAATGCTGCGTGCTGCGCACTCCACACTGCGTCGCCGCGCTGCCCCTGCTGCCGCTGGTGGTGAGCACTGGCACAGCTGCTGCTGCTGCTGCTGTTGACGACTGCGCTGCTGAGCACTGCTCCTGCTGCTGCTTAGCACTGCTCCTGCTACTGCTGAGCACTTCATCGCCGCGTTGCCCCTGCGAGCACCTACACTGCTGCTGTTTCCTCGCCGCTGCTGAGCACCGCGCTGCGCACTCTGACCTGCTTTCGCTGCTGCCACCGCTGCGGAGCACCAGACCTGCTGCTGCTGCTGCCGGCGACTGCACTGCTGAGCATTGGCACTGTTGCTGCTGAGCACTGCTCCTGCTGCTGCTGAGCACTGTGTTCCCGTGTTGCGCTGAGCAGGCTGCGCCAGGGGCACGTGCACAGCGAGCTCAAGACGCGCCTCGACGGCCTGGCCACGCGCGAGGAGTACAGCGTCACAGACCTGCAGGTATGTACTACTACAGTAGTACATACTTAAGTACTTCCGAAGTATACTTGAAGTAAATTACGGTGTACACACGGTATCATAAAACCAAGTACACATGCGTGTGCAGCCTGGCCACCCGCCATGATGCGGCCGCTGCTCCGGCACTTGCATGGCAACGTCGGCTACAATGGCGGCGCATCCACTTTGCCTGGTGATGTTTTGCGGCGCGAGCTGCGTGTGTATGCAAGTACACCTGTATGTGTACTTCCCATATACAGAAGTCTGACCTACATATGTTGATATTATGGTATAACATAGCTACATACTGTACTAGAAATATGAAGTACTTCAAAGTATATGGTATGTTTCTACTACTACCGTAACTGACGGATTACAATCCCCCCCCCGCGTTGTCAATGGCGGGGTTTCCTGTTGCTAGCACGGGGGGCGTTATGCAATGCACCCGCGTTATACAGAGTACCCAAATTTGTATAGAATACCGCCCCGCGTTGTCGTCATTAGGGCACCGTCAGCCTCGCGGGGGGCGGGATACCGGGTCATATGACGCTGCATAACGCCCCCCCTCGTTAGACAAGACCCCAGCGTTATACTCCGTCAGTTACGGTACGAAGTATGCGCATGTGTACCGATATACTTCTTGAAGTACTTTGACGTATATACCGGTATACCTGCCGGTACATACATGCACAGCCCACTGCAGTAGCCTGTGAAACGTCAGCCCAATGCTGCAAGTGTGCACCAAATCGCATTTTGCTGCACTGCCTGCTGCCCTTGGCAGTGATGCCATCTGTGAACTGCTGCTAACTCAAAGCCCCGGCCGGTGCATACTGCTACTGCATGCCTCCCTGTCACACAACAGGTGCAGGTGCCCCCACGCCCCGGTGGCGGCGCTCCAGACAAGCCCCGTTATTGCCGACCCCGCAACGTGTGTACTCTCAAGCGGTTGGCTGATGAGCAGCTGATCAAACACGGAGACGCTGTTGCAATCTACAACGACCCCAGCCTCACGCGGCAGATTGGTGCAGGGGTAGTGGATGTGACCAGAGGTCACCGTGACGGCATCCGACAAGTCCAAGTTGTGGCCATCAGATACCGCCGCACGACGAGCGAGGGTGTCCCCTTTGCCCCCTCGCTGCGCCCCGTGTCCAATGTCACGTACATGGTCAAGTCACTGCTGCCGGTGGACGAGCTGAGCAGCCCGGTGGACGGCTGGGTGCACTGCGTGCTGTCGCGCGGTGGTGAGAAGATCGGCAGCTTGGGCGCGCTCAGGAAAAAGTACAAGAAACTGAGTGAGGCCGAAGGCCAGGGTGCTGGAGCCACAGCGGCAGCGCCCAGAGATGCTGCACCAGCCGGTCCCATCATTTCTGAACAACCCATGGTGAAGCACCAGCTGGGTGTGCCTGGCGCAGTGCCCAAGGCCTTCTGGGGGTCGCTGGCGCCCGAGGAGGAGCAGGTGCAGCAGGTGGGCGATGGCTGCTTCGTTCTGGCGGGGGGGTGGGGGGTGTTTGAAGATGCGTACGCGCGCGAGCTGGACGACGCCGTGGCGGGCCTGCAGCACGAGGGAGCGACACCCGGCAGCGCATATGTGGCGCAGCTGGCCACACATGGCATCAGGACTGTGGAGACGTACGACTCGCTGCTGGGCGCGTTTGCGGGCGGGGCGTTCACCGACGATGTGCTTGATGAGGTGGGCATGGGGTGCGCAAGCATCCAGGCGGCAACCGGTGTGGCATCATGCATGCGGCCACCATGTGTGTAGGTGTTCAACTAAGCAGCAGCGAATTTCGGTTGCTCAGCAGCGTGGTGTACCCTGCCAGACTCTCGGACGCTAGCTGCCTGCGAGATCTCTCGAGATGGTACTACTGGGTGCCACTGGCGCGCCACCGACATGCCATATGGATATATATATGTCAACGCTGCGTCGCAGTGCGTACACCTGGTGGATGCTGCCTTGTGCATGAGTGTGACAGCCGCACGTGCCTAACATCCAGTCTAGTCGGGTGCAGCGTGTGTGCAATGGTACCGGTTATGCTTACCATAAGCAACTTGTGCGTAATATTATGCTGGTCGAGGTTGCTCAGCTGACGCCCGCTGCCAATCTTAAGACGCTTGCCTTGTACCCATGAGACGAGTGCAGTGGCAGCGGCTGCAAGGTTGCAGCACATGTGCATGTTGCAACACCTTGGACATGTGCTTGCCATCGATACTATTGTGCCACCTTGCAATTCCCACGCTGACACAGCTCGTGCTACACCCCCCGCTGATGTTGCACGCCCACCAGGTGGATGCTATGGCCAGTCTGGCGAGGCTCGCCGTGCGCCGCCTGCCAGCGAGCCATCCTCACCGGAGAGCAGTTGAGGCCGGTACAGAGGACATCTTTGACCGCGACCTCAAGGAGCTGGCGGCCGCCTTCCGTGTCAACATCACCCTCATCCGGCGCAGTGCACAAGGTGGCAACGAGGTCCTCAAATATCACTGCCCCGCAACTGACGGTTGTGGCAAGTCAGAGCGTGCTGATTTGCACATCATCCTGGTCAAGCGCGTGATCGCGCGCCCTGAGCTCGAGGCGGGAGTCGAGGTGCGTGTGGAGCGCCTAGCAAAGCCAGTGCCAGTGGCCCCGGATGCGATGGCGGAGGCGGTGCAGAGTGGAGGCATCGGAGGCGGTCAACCTGCGGACGACTGCGTATCGATAGCCAGCGTCCACGACACCATCGAGCGCAACAAGATGATCAAGCGTGAGCTTGAGCGGCGCAAGCACCAGTGGCCGCATAGCGTGCCCAAGCGCGCTGCCGACCCTGCGGGCCACTTCTACAATGACCTGGAGGATCCCACGAGCAACGAGAAGTGGTGGGTGCGCCGCCACCCGCAGCTGGACGCCATACTGCTATGCGATCTGGTGACGCGGGTCGGAAACCCTCCCACAATCGACCCGCGCTACGGAGCGCACTACATCGTGCCTAGTCTACGCCTGCCCCGGCTGAAGTCAGAGTCCAGCTTCGACGGGTCCGAGCTCGAGGATGCCTATGGTGTCAGGGGCGCAGCGGTGCCTGGTCGGGCAGGCAGCCAGGCCCCTGCTGTTGTTCAACTGCACCACGCCGTGTTATGCGAGCTCAAGGAGTTTATGACACTTGGGCGCAAGAATGTGCTGGCGCCAGCCGCAGCAGCAGCAGCAGCAGCGGAGGCGGGCGGCGAGGCGCCAGAGGACCCCGCCGCACGCGCGGACGACCTGCTGCGCGCACGCCACGAGCGGGACGTGGCGGACGTAAAGGCGGCGTGGAAGGCGGAGCTTGCGGACAGCGCGCAGCTGGAGCTGGTCCTGGTCAGCGCGCCCAAGCAGGGCAAGTCCACCATGGGCAGCGCGTTCCTGCAGCATGGCATGCCGCGCGATACGGCGCATTATGCGGCAGTGCGCAGTGGCGGCTCCTTGGGTGTGCGCGTGCGCATCGCGGACGAGCGGCTTTCACCGGAAGTGCGCGAGGCGGTGGAGGCGGCAGCTCGACAACTGGTGCGGGTGCTGCAGTCACGCGAGGAGGTGATACAGGGCACCAGTGTCTACAACAAGATGACACTGCTGGGCGTGCAGCCGGCGGGCACCACCACCGCCCTGTGCACACGCGTGGAGGCGTCGACCCGGGGTGCCACCGTGTTGCGCATCCAGTGGAAGAGGCGCGAGCATGTGGACGACACTCTGCACCAGGCGCGCGAGACTGTGCGTCGCCGCTGTCCCGCTGTCCCGGGGCAGAAAGCCGTGCTACCGGCTGATCCCGACACTGCTCAACGCGACCAGGACGCTGTGTACGAGGCCATTTACCTGTTGGGAAAGGACAAAGTGAAGGCAGCGAAGGCGCGTCTACAGCTAGGCATCAACATTGGCGATTCTGCAGGCGCCAGCAGAGACGGTGGCAACGCTCGTGAAGCGGATGACTTCGTATCTGAGGACGAGGACGAAGCGGGAGGTGCCGGAGAAGATGGACCTAATCCCGAGCCTGAGGAGGAGCAGCTGGATCTGGAGTGCCTTGGCTATGACCGTGAGGTGGACTACGAGCTCCCCGCCGACATCCGCCCTCACGTGCAGGCGTTGCTGGGGCACACTGTGGAGTTCGAGGTGCTAGGATGCGACCTGCAGGACACCGTGGAGCGCCTTTCGCACCTCAACGTCATACTGACGGCCCCCACGTACAGCGTGTGGTCAGTGTACGGAATGGTGCAGACCGCAACGCTGTGCCTACCGTGTGTGCACCTGGATGACCCCCGGACGGGCCTGCGTGCCACGCTCAGCGATGTGCCAGGAGTGTCGGACGGTGAGCCGGAACACACCAAGGTGTTTGTGGCCACGGTGAAAGATCTGCTGCAGCGTGCGGTTACCCGCGGTGGTGGTGGAGGCACGTCGTCGGGTGGTGGCGGCAGCCCTGGCTCGGCGGCAGGCGGCGGCGTCGTGCTGCTGCACGTGATCGACCCGGGTGAAATTACAGAGGAGGTGTTTGGCGCCATGCAGCGTGCGGGCGTGTTCGACTACCTGCTGCTGAGCCCTGACGCCGTACGCGTGGTGGCAGTGCTACCGATTGACAACACTTTGCAGAACAATGACGTCAACGATGCGATGGTGGAGTATGTGAAGACGCAGGTGAAAGACAAGGTGATACGAAGGTGCGTGCCAGGCCGCCCATGGCAAATGTGTTCACTTCCACTGCTCTGTCCACAGTCACCGTGCCACTCACAAAGTGCACGAGCACATGTGTACGAGTGCAAGCAGGAGGTTATGTCATATCCAGTGTGCTTAAATACACAGTGTGCGATGTGCACGTGCACTGCATGGCATGTGTGCAGTTTGCTCCCTGCAGACATGCCAATGCTAATGCTTGTTTAGTACTTCAGTAGTATGTTTAAAATAAATAAACTATTATGACTAGCTGGTTTTGATGGGGTGCGCCCATGGGAGCACACAATTGCAAGTTGGTTACCTGCGCACCTCCTCATCACAGTTGTGTTACTGTTGGTATGGCAGCTGCATACGCCACTACACTGTGGCAGCGTTCCACTTTCAGATGCCAACTCAGCACGCTGTTGTGTGTGCACCTGCAGGCAGCAACTACTTCGAATACTGCTATGTTTTTGCTACCTACAGTATACCTCAGGCTCGGAGCATGTGCCATACACCTCGTAGGTGGGCATGCACGTGTACGCAGCAGTACAGCATGTTGCAGTCCCATGTGTTTTAACTGCAGCGAGCTTTGGCAGTGCAAGCACATGCGATGGATGTTGTTGGTTCTGGAGGCGGTCATGTACTATTATGCAGCAGATAACTGGAGGCTTGATCAAGTGATTATTGTACCGGTACTGCTTACCAACTGATGCACAATTCAGGCAGCGTTCGCAGTGACTGCATGTGCACCCGCGCATTCTGTTGTGTGCGCATTCGTTCATGGCCACGCCTTTCTGCTGCAGCAACCGCATGCACATGTGTCCGCCAGCTGAAGCTCCTGACAGTGTGTGTCCTTGGTGTCATGTTGCACCTGGCTAGGACCATGGCCACGGTGACCGTGCCACCGGCATGTGCTGTTACCCCTCGAACTCTCTCTGGCTTCGCTGCATGCATACACTTGTGATTATGTGACACTAGTCCGGTCGACATCGCACATCCGTAACACATACTATGCCCCAACTCTGCTATCCGTACACCACAGGTACAAGGCGCAATTCAAGAAAGCGATCCAGCCTAGGCTTGCCAGCAAGCAACTCACAGCCACAGAGGCAAACAAACGCCTCAAAAACCTCATGGAGCTAATCCGCTTCACCACGATCGAGGACCACCCCAGGAAGATCGAGGATATGCTGTCAGGCGCCACGGATGCCGTCAAACTGGACGGCCTACTTCAAGAGGTGAAGGAGTTTCAGCGCTTCCGACGCGAGCAGGCGTTGCTGCGCGTATGGCGCCAGCTCACAGCACTGGTCGCACAGCGCGCACACACACAGCTCATCTGGCACCGCATCTTCCAGGACGGCGCGCGTGATTTCGACCCTTCGCGGGTGACTGCCGCCATACGCAACCTGCGCGGGCTGGTAAACAATGATGTAAGTAGTCTGCTGCAGAGGTGCCGCCTCTTAGTGCTTTAGTTGCACATGCATGGGTGGTAGAGCTGCTGCCGCTTTAGGTGGCGCGTGAGTGCGCGTGTGTGCCGTGCACACAGCAGCAGTGCTGTGTGCTTACCCAACGTGCTGCCAACGTACACTTGCACGCGGTGTAGGCTGCCTGTTTGGCAAATACAGTGACTGGCCGGTCTAGCAAGTGCGCGCCGCGGTGTAGAGCATATCACGTGTACTTCTGCTAAATATGCGTAATACTATGTGCATGCAATGTGCCAGCAGCGCCTAGGCAGCTGTCCCCAAGTCGCTTCGGCCGTCACGGTAGCTGGTACCCCAGAGCTGTCTTGATCATGATCAGTGCAGTATTGAGGTCCTTTCACCTACCATATTGAAGAAATTCTCGTTAGGGACAGCGTCAGTCAGCGCTCGGCCGACTCGGAAACTACAGTAATACAGCTGCTTGCTTGGCAAGTGGCCTGTTGACACCAACGATGCAGGCGGGAAGGTGCCAGCACACAACCTCACCGCGCATGGCTCACACTCGTGCAGTGCAGCAGTGCATAAACATGCCCCAGTCACGCACTACTTGCGCACTCACTTGGCAGCCTGGCCAAGCACTCTCCTGGACCACGTACCTGCACTGTGTGCTCTGTACTGTATGCCTTGCGCGCTGGCAGCTGCTGGCTTTTGCTATGCAGCTGAATCTGATGGCAAAGGAAACCAACGCCAATGTGAGGAAGCACCTGGACACACAGGCGGCCGCCTGCACCCCAAAGCGCATTGACGCCATCTGCAACGTGAAGGGGCCCCTGCCCAAAGAACTCCAAGCGCGCTTCACATGCGAGCCCTACACGCTGTACCTGCGGAAAGGGAGCTCGACACTGAGCAGAGAGCTGCGCCAGCCATACCGCGGCGACGGCATGTACCGCGGCGTGCCGCTCATGATGCTTGGCCCGTTGCTCGAGCCAGCAAACAGCAGCATTCTCGAGACCATCCGTGATGGCTCGCGCAAGGCAATCAGCTGTGGCCGCCCGGGTGTGCTCAAGTGGGTGGAGAAGTACATGAAGGGCGGCGCGGCAGAGCTGAGCATCCAACAGCGCATTCTGCTGGAGGCCCTGCAGCACGACCTGGACAAGCGGCTTCGCGCGTTCGAGTCGCAGGCGCTCCGCAGCGTCCAGGCCTGGCTCAGCTCGGGCTTCCGCGAGACTCTTTTTCATGAGCTGGAGGCGCAGGTTGGTTGCTCGGTTGCTCATAAGCATGTGTGTCACGGTGACAGGTTCAAAAGTTTGTTGTACTGTTAGTAGGTCCCTGTGGTATTGTATATTTCAAGTATACACTTGCAGTCTGCATATACTTCAAAAGTAAGCCATAGAGAAATGAGGGCACTCGCAGTCAACGAAAGGACCAATGCGTGCCCGCCATGGCATTGCGACCTAACCACACATGTGCAAGGACTCACGAGTGGCTGCGTGGTGTTACCTAACAATGGTGGTGCTACTCATGATAACTATACTCGACCAAACATTTTACATTGTCATCATGTAGGTTGTGTCTCAGGATTCGGAAGCTTGTTGCTCACTAGGTAAGTGCATGTTTCCACGGCGTGCACGCAGTGCCACACGTATACGTACATACTATGGCTTGTGGCAAGCGCTGGCACTGATGACATGCACCCTGTCACGCTTTTGCGCACTGTGTGCCCACTGGCAGGTGGAGGACATGCGCCAGCACGTCAACAAAGATGCCCCGGTTACGGGAAAAGCAAACAAGGCGCGCATCGAGATGATGAAGCGCCGCGTCGAGGCCATGGCGCGCAACGTCGTGCTCACGGCGCGCCGCGAGCTGCAGAACAAGCTGCAGGCCGACGTCGTTGACGCCTTCAAGGCCGCGGTCCTCACTGCCCTATCCGACTTCGAGGACGACTGGCTCGAGCCGCTGCTGGGGACAGCGCCCTCGCCGGCGGATGGTGACGACACTGACCGCGGTGCCGCCGCGCGTGCAGCCGCAGCTCAGCGATACATGCACGGCTACGCGGACGCATGCATGCTGCTTCAGAAGCTCAACACTGTGGGCGCGGCTGCACAGGCTGCAGGGCTGACGCGCGAAAGTGCAGCGCGCTACGTGGCGCTGCCCGTGCTGCTGGAGCGATCGTACCAGCGTCCGGAGGAGCAGGCCTTCGTGACGCAGGCGCTGTCGCCGGAGGTGAAGCTGCTGGCGGCTATGGGTGGCGGCCTCACCAGCCCGCGCGGCCAAAAGCGGACGGCGGACGACGCGCTTGGCGGGGGAGGCAGCAATGAATAAGCCAAGTAAGCAGTGTCAGCGGGGCGCCTTCGTGTCATGGTGCACCAAACGTGGGGTGGTGCGCTGTGCGCTGTGAGGCTGCATGCTAAGCGCCCTTAGTCTGGCAGCCTGAGGCAAGTGTACAAGGCCCGCGTTCGGCGCCTTGACAAGCAGTGCACACCGCAGTGCCAACCACTGGAGCGCCAAGCAGGTCTCGCTGTTTCGCCATTGCAGCTTTGCAGCAGCAGCGGCTGCTGCACGAGCGCTCTAGTAGTACACAGTGGTGGTCGCATTGGTAGCAGCTGCTGGTGCCAGCATTTGGCCTGCCCAGGCCTGGCAGGCGCTGAACCTTGAATACAGATTGATGCTGGGATGGGTGGCGTAATGCGGATTGCATCGAAAGCTGCTGCAGGCGCAAGCACTCAGTGTGCAAATGCAGGCACTGAAGGGTGGAAATCATCGGGAAGGGTATGAACCGACTTGTGTGTGAATTGCAAAGGCTTTTGCTGTATATTTATTGCCTTTTGCTACTGCTGCGCGAGCCCCGGTGTCTGTCTGCACACATGTGCTTGAGCACTGAGACGTCGCACGCAGCGTCATGGTCACTGATGGCATGCATACCGTTGTGCACCATCACGCCATGCACAGCGCAAGAGCACTACTTCAGCTTAAAGTTTTCATATTTTCTGATGATATCATGCCTGCCGGCATCTGCTCAGGGGGTTTGCGTGCGTTAGCAATTGCAACATGTGCGGCATGGCTCTGCGCATGTGCGTGGTGCAGCAGCCTGCAGCAGCAGTGCAGCAGCGGTGGCCGCGGCTCTGCCAACTCGCACATGGCGCGCGTATCCCTGTGACCGCATGGCTGCACGGTTGTGAGGTGCACATGTACTTCTGAAGTAGGTTTTTGCAGGCTGCAAGGAACGCCGAACGCGCGCAGTGCGGAATTACGTATCATTACTACGAAGTATACATACATGCTTGCATGCAATGCATCAAACGCCTGTGAGCCACGCACTGCACTCATGCAGATGCGAGCGCGAAGTATGCGTGCATGCAGGAACAGACTCCGAGTCGGAGGATGTATGCAGCTACTTCAGGTAGATAGTACCGCCCGGCTGCAAGCAGCACAGGAAATGCCCCGGAACAGCTGTAGAGCGCAGGCACTTGCTGTCACAAATATAGGCACTTTGTGCACTTGCCCGCTCGGGTACGCTTAGGGTACAAGCAACGGGCATAACGCGACAAGGAACTTTCTCAGAGTAGGAAGGTTTCCGGGCACTGTTCCTGGATCGGAGCAACTCCCGCACGGTCGGAGTTCGCGGTTTTCTTCCACAGTGTGCCACAGTACTCTCGCCAAACTACACAGCACCGCCTGGGGCAAGCGGCCTCGCAGGCCGCGCTTCGTGCACCCGCTGCCTCCCAATTTGTGTCCTTGCAGCCACTCTAGCTAGGCCTGTGCCGCGTGGCAACAGCTTTGAGTTCAACAAGTTACCAGTACGTTGCGTATCGGCGTTAGAAATGTGACAATTTTTCCAGTCACGCCCATGGCATGGCATGTGCACAAGGCTTTCCGCGCCCCAAGCAGAGCTTAGTGCAAGTACTTTTTGGCCAACCTTATCATGCATTGCACCGTGTCGTGGTCTCGCCGGCCAGTAACTTGCTTAGTTGAACATGAGAGGGCCTTGTTTGCAGGACTTAGGGTGCGCGTGTGCATATGGGTTTCTGCGCCCTAGAGCGGAGTTAGGTACAGCGGCAACTTCAAAAGTGTACGGGCAGTTGAACCGACACTGTGCGCGCTACGTTCGCAGCGCTCGCTGCCGCTGGGTGCATCACCTCTGGCGAACATGACAGTGTCTTCTACACAGCACTGCCGGGAGCGCATAAGCCACCAGTGCTGCAGCACTGTGTTGCTGCAATATAAAACTGCATGTGCGTATTGCACCGTGATGGTGCACATGTCAGCACCGAGCAAGCAGGGCTCACAACGGATACCAGGTACAACAAAGTCATACACACCACCACCACCGGACCGGGCACCACAACCAGAGCCAGGTCGAGACTCTCGGAGGCGTGCGGAGCATCTGTGTGGGCAGGCCGGCCCGTCGTAGGACATACCGCCGCCTGGACTCCCTACCTCTCACACATGTTCGAACGTTGCGAGTGTCCCATGTCTGTACTTGCACACTGTGCCTGCAACACACACCGCACCATCTGCACACCTGGGCGCACTACATGTATGCGCACGCACCTTACGCAATGCGCGAGAGGAAGGACGGGCACATGCATGGGCTGCAGTGGGACATAATTGCAGTTGAAATGGGGGGCTTTAGCAGGCACGTACATGCACCATCATGTTCACAACTCTGCTAGCGCACTGACCATTGTGCAACTCTGCTAGCGCACTGATCATTGTGCAAGCCTGACACTACGTGCAAACGGCACACAGCGCAGGCACACCTGCAACTGGTGCTGGCACTGCCGCCGCTACTCCGAGTGAGTCAGTTGCAGCTGCTGTTCTACACAGAGTGCGTCCAGCGGCGACTGCGGCTGCTGGTCAAGGTTTGGAATGCACAAGCACCAGGTAGAAAGCAACTTACAAAAGACAGGGCACTTCGGGTGACGAAAATTACACGTGCTTACCCCGCGCGTGACTGGTAATGAGGTTCAATATTGACATAAAAATGTGTTGCGCCCGCCTGCATTGAGGCGTCAGCCGCTTTTCGGACTGGCCACCCATAAAGGTTGACACCCCCCTTTAGAATGACTTGAGCAAGGTGCGCCACCAGGACAATCTGTCAGCCTGGCACTGCCTGTTCCTCATACACTGTGCACAATGGCATTGAAAGTGCTATAACTGGGAGTGTACAACGGCACGGCACGCCCATGGGCGCGGCTGCGCGTTGCGCCGGCACCACGGCAGCCCAACTTGAACGGGCACGGCATGGCCGTGCCACCTGCTCTGCTTCCCCTGCTTGCGTGTCCGTGTGCGGGTGGGGGCAGGGAATAGACAGGTACTCAAGCACGTGCCTCCGCACGCTCCCGCGCGAGCATGCGCCATTTTGCCCGCAGCCATGTCAGTACCGCCTCACTGGCGCAACTGACCACTTGTTTTCGGCGCCCGAGGCACGTGCTGGCCCGGTGCACACTGCCAGCCACGGCGCCACCAGGTCGCCAACACGGCAGCTGAGCCCATAACCCGCTAAGCAGGCGCTGGACTGACAACAAAACCACATGCATGCGCTCAGGGCGCCGCCATCTCCTCCGCATCCACCTGCTCTCCCCCATCCCCCTGGTCGTCCCCCTGGTCGTCCCCCTGGCCATCCCCCTGGTCATCCCCCTGGCCGTCCCCCTGGCCATCCCCCTCGCCATCCCCCTGGTCCCCCTGATCCCCCTCGCCATCCCCCTCGCCATCCCCCTCGCCGTCGCCGCCATCTTCGCCGTCGCCGCCATCTTCACCATCGCCGCCGCCACCGCCGACGGCGCCGCCGGGCAGATTGTCGGCGGCGGCGGGCCAGTTGGGGTCCTCCGGACCGGCCGGCGGCGGCGGCCCGCCCACAGGCATGCCCGCCGGGGCAGCGGGCGCACCGACGCCTGCGGAGGGTCAAAGGATTTAGCACGGCGGCAGGAGCGTGAGCATGGGTGTGGGGGGGGGGTTGTTGGTGAGAGCGACTCGGAGGTTCACGGGCGCACAGCCCAGGCGCGGGCACGGCGGTGCATGTGGCTGGCTGCATGCATGTGCTGCCTGTGTGCTCAGGTGGGCAGCTGCGGGTGACGGGCATGAGGTGCCCGCAGCTCGTGAAGCGCAGTGCTTGACTTGAGCCTTGGCGCCTAAGGGCCACGCGCGGTTAAGCCCATGTGCACACGCACAGTGGCGGCCACAAAGGGCGCGCGTGACGTTCGGACCACACCCACTACTCTACAATCATGGGCTGCGGCTACCGGTGGCGGGCAACACACCAGCACCTGGTGCCCTGCAAGCAGGCACGCGGATGCCATGTGCGCAGACACGCGTCAGTTTGCACCCACCTGGCATGCCGGGCATAGCAGGCCCGGCACCGGGCACTGCGGGCACTGCGGGCACTGCGGGCGCCCCTGGCATTGCGGGCGCCGCCGGCATGGCGGGGGCCACCGGCATACCGGGGACAACCGGCTTGGCGGGCACCGCAGGCGCGGCGGGCACTGCGGGCACGGGGGGCACTGCGGGCGCGGCGGGAGCGGCCGCCCCCGGCGCAGCGGGCAAAAAGGCGATGGCGTTGAGCTCGAAGTTGGTGACGTCCGTTAGGCACACGGCAATGACCGACAGGCCGGGGGGCAGCGTCACCGGGACCTGCGCGAGGGAGTGGATCGGAAATGGCAGCCGAGGTCAGAGAAGGAGTGCCAAAACCGTGGGCAGCGCAATCATCATGCTGTGAGTCACTGGCTTTGTCTGTGGTGGCGCCCCATGGACTGTGACATGTGCTTAGGTGCACACATGGTATGTACTTGCATGCGCGTGGCCTCGCCATGCAGCAGCACTTGCAATGCCTGGCGGCCCAACTGTATTTGTTTGCTACCATGCACAGTGTGCTGGCCTACGTGCATTGTTGATCCCTAATACCCTCTCCACCCAACCAATCCCTCTGCATGCCACAACCTGGTGCCAGCCTGCCAACTCCACGCACATACACCCAAACAGCCGCCTGCCTTGCTCCTGCTCCCAAGCCCACCGCCAATCCAGAACATTCCAACTACTTGAGCAGTGTTGACCCAGGGAAAGCAGCAGCGCCACCCGCCCCCCAGCAGCCACCCCAGCGCCGCCGCCATCAATGCTGCTCACATTTCTGAGGCATTATCCTCGATTTTGTTCCAGTCCACGGCCAATCAAAACACTGCATTCAGAGGAGACCGCAAACCCAGGTTCAGCGGCACTGCACCCGCTGCCACGCTGCCCGCCTGTCCGCCAGCAAATGAACAACCACCAGCAGCGACGTCTGCACATGATTTTTTTAGCGTGACCAAAACTCCCAGCTCGAAGCCCCCACGAACCGGCACTGCGGCCGCCGTGACCGCCGCACCTTCGACGCGAAGTTCTCAAAATCCTTCCAGTCCCCCGTGTTGACCGCGGGCAGGTCCAGCCCGCCGCCCGCCACCGCCGGCGCCGCGCACGGGTCCGCCTCCTCCCCCATCCCCACCGCAATGGTGGTCACCACGGGGAACCCCACGCCACCCTCAGGGTCGTACGTGGCCAGCCGCCACAGCGGCAGGAAGGTGCCCCCCGCCGGCCCCGCGTCGACCGTGTAGCGCATCCACTCGCCGCCCACGCCCATGCCGGTGCCGATCTCGCCCGCGGGCTCCGTGCCGCCGCCCTTCGGGGAGAGGTCGTTGATCTGGATGGCCACCTGCAGGGGGGGGGCGGGGGGGAAAGGGAGGGGGGGGGGGGGGAGGGGTTGGGCGTGAGGCATGGCGGTGGA
>JAULBY010013025.1:0-22773 GCA_032358315.1 Ophiocytium majus | reverse complement strand
CTCGCAATCAGCGTAACCGCATCAAAGTCTTCCCTAAAGAAGGTGTAATGAGCGATGGCGCTGTACGAGTGAACATTGTTATGAATGGTCGCAGGGTAATTGTTGAGATTAAAGACCCATTAATTGCCGAAGCAGTCTTGGGCATGGAAAGTATCGACATTCCAATGATGGGTGCATTGGCGTTTATTGCCAACGGATTGCGTAGATCCGTAACAATTAACCCAATATTCCAGCTTAAACAGATGTTTATGGATGCTCCAACAGCTGCCATAGTATCTGGCGTAAAAAATCCACAGATTGTTTGGGCTGATACATTCAACGGCTTTATTCAGGCTTTACGACCAAGCGATCCAATCGTTAACATGATGAAGGACTTTGGTATTGGAGGCTATCAGTCTTCAGCCAGAAGCCCAGAAAAGGAAGTAAAGCTAGAGATTGGCATTATTAACCATTCCAAGTTCAGCACTCTTATCAAAGAGCTTGATCGAATTGGCGATGCTTCAGACTATGCCCAGCGTAGAGCTATTTACAAGCGTGTTCTTAAAGAGAAGAAAGATCCACTGCAAGCCATGCTTCAGGCTAACAATGTGATTGACTTCTTAAAACGTGGTAGCGCACAACACGCCCAGTTCTTAAGCCGTAACGTATCTTTTATGAACGCCTATGCACAGCAAATTAACGTGCTGGCAGAGTCATTAACTCTTGGTGGATTAAAAGGAAACACAAAAGCACACGCCATACAAGCATTGATTACATCAGCTGGATTGTTAGCAGCCACTACATTGCTGTACGCATGGGGTGTTGGTGACGATGATGAATACAACCAGCTTGATGACCAGACTAAGATGCGTAATTACTTCATTCCTAAGTCTGTATTTGGCAAGAGTATGCTCATTCCGATGAACACTTCAGCTGCTTACTTCTTTAAATCTGTGCCAGAAATGATCTTTAACAAGATTAAAAAAGAGGGAACTAAGAACTACATTGACAATACAAGACTAGGAAAAGCCTTAAAAGAAGGCGCTTTTGATGCGTTGCTTGGTCCAAACCCAATCCCAACAGCCATTAAGCCTGGTGTTGAGATCATGTTTAACCACAACTTCTTGACTGGTGGCAGCATTACTCCAAGGTCTTTGCAAGGATTAGAGGCTTTCCGTCAATACACAGCTGATACTTCCGAGCTTGGTAAGATGATTAGCGATATGACAACTATTCCATTTACAGATAAAAAAGCTCTCAATCCAATTGAGGCAGATCACTTTATCCGTAGCTTAACTGGTACTGTAGGCGCTACTGTAATGTGGGGTTCCAATATGTTCTCTGGTGAGCGTGTAACCCCAGAAGACCGCAAGAACCCACTCTATGGCGCATTTGTTGCCAGAGAAGTTCCTCGTGGCAGAGAAGACCTGTACTACGACTTGGCAGAAAGAGCCAATGAGAAGTACAACACCTTTATGAGTTTGAATAAACCTTTACACGCTGAAGAGGCTAAGAAGTATTTCCAAGAGAATAAAGGCTTAATTACTGCGCATGGCTACACAGCTGGTGTTGAGTCACAACTGAAGAAACTTAATGCCGAAATTCGCAGAACATCTGACTTGCCATCCGCAGTAATGTCCCCAGATGCCAAGCGTGAGCGCATGACTGAGCTTCAGGGCATTAAAAACAATATGCTCAAAGATGTAATTGAAATGCGGAAGAGAGCTGGTCTGTAAAAAAAGGGGAGGGGTTTGAGTCCTCCCCAAGGACTAACGTGAAGAAGCCACTTGCGTGGCATTTTCATTTTATCTCGATTTTCACCATGCCAGCCACCTCATCCGTGAATTTAAAAGTCGGCAGGAACATTCTGTCATTGACTTGAAGGGCATCTGCCAGCCCGTCTAAGCCAGACTTTATAGAAGCAACCATATTGTCTGCATCCCTATGCCGTTTATCTGGTGGGTAGAACGTAATCTCTAGATTTACTTTGCCTTCTTTGCTGGCTTCTAGCTTGGCTTCCTTGGCTAAAGCCCAACAGGTGAGTCTGTACTGTTTAGCAAACTTGGCTTTCTTAGCCCAGTGCGACTTCTGATTAGGCGATAACTCCTTTGGTGGCCACGGCAAGGTAACAGTTTTCATATTCTCACTATAACAATGTTAGGGTTAAAATTTATTTCCAATGTCATAGGATTATATGGGTACAATCTCTTGACATGGTATTTCTTTTGACGGATACTTGTTTGTAGTTTAACTGCTAGGAGAACTAAATGAAAACTATTCCTTACACAACTTCAACTGGCGTGAAAATTGGTTCACGCTGGAATGAGTCCCCTAAACCTATGCCTATTGACGATCCTGACATGGAAATCATTCAGACTTGGTTTATTCATACTCCCCAGTGGCACAAGTCACGCAGGATTGAGAGCATTGTCATTATTGGGTTTACATCAATTGCAGCGATCATCATGCTTGCTATGTGGGTGAAATCATGAAACTTACTAACAAATACGGCATCCCACAGACGTTTATGAACATTCTAAAGCGTCCTACCTATAGCAAGGGTAAGGCGCATCTATCAGCTACTCAGCTGCTCAATAGCCCCAAGATTGTGGCTTTGACCAAGAAGTTTGATGATGAGATTGAGCAAGATGCTTCTGAGATGGTTTGGTCTATTTTTGGATCAGCTGTCCACAATGTTCTAGAACATGGCAGAGATGACAATCATATTGTTGAAGAGCGTATCCATGCCGAGTTTGATGGCTGGCATATCTCAGGTGCGGTTGACCTACAGATTCTAAACCCTGATGGCGTGGACATCCGTGACTACAAGACCACCTCAGTGTGGGCTGCTATGAATGAAAAGCCTGAGTGGGAAGACCAACTCAATGTCTATGCATGGCTAGTTGAGAAAGTTAAGAAAGCCCCAGTAACCTCACTTGGCATTGTTGCTATCTTGCGTGACTGGAAAGAGCGTGAGAGCAAGCAGAAAGAAGGATACCCAGAAGCTCCAATTAAAGAGTTGCCTATCCGTCTATGGTCTATGGAAGAGCGTACAAACTACATTTCAAGACGTATAGCCATGCATAGCGCCTGTGACTTTGCTATGGAGACAGACGGAGATCTGCCTGACTGTACCCCTGCAGAGATGTGGGAAAAGCCTACAACTTGGGCTATTAAAAAGAAAGGTAATGTTCGTGCTTTCAAGGTTTATGAGACTGAGAAACACGCACAGGAAGCATTGTCCACTATGGACAAAGCCTATGAAATTGAAGTGCGCTTGGGCGAACGCACTCGTTGTGAGAATTACTGCCCAGTGTCTCCGTACTGCCAACAGTACAGGGATTATTTATCTACTAAAGGAGAAGTCAAATGAAGAAGCTAATCGCATTGGCAATTGTTGCCCTAATCTCAACTGGCGTATATGCCCAGACCAAATGTGTACCTGATGGTCGTGGCGGTATGTGCTGCTGGGATGTAGGTTCACAAGGTCCATTTAAACCAATTGGATGCTAATAATGACTGTATATAAAAAGCTACAGGAGGCTAGGATCCTGTTGCAAAATACCAAGCTGAACAAGTCTGGAAAGAACAAGTTTGCTGGGTATGAATACTTTGAACTGGGGGATTTTCTTCCCCAGATTCAAAAGATTTGCAAAGACGTGGGGCTATGCGGTGTTGTCTCTTTTGACAATAGCATGGCGTATCTTCAAATCAATGACACTGACGATGGCACATCCATTATGTTTACATCGCCAATGTCTTCAGCTTCCCTAAAAGGTTGCCATGACGTGCAAAATCTGGGTGCTGTGCAGACCTATTTGCGGAGGTATCTATATACCAATGCCTTTGAGATTTCTGAGCATGATGTGTTAGATGAAAATACTGATGTAACACAACCAGTAAAAAAGTCTGAAGCCGTTACTGTTAGTTCTGTGACCAGTACGGCTAAAGAGCCATCATTAACTCTCAATGCAGATGGCGGTACTGTCACCGTTAAGAACAAACCTTTGGCTGGTAGCGCAGGGGAATTTCAAATGAAGATCACTGCCAAGCCTGAAGGAGATCCTACGGATTGGTTAGAACTGGTTAAGACATCAGCGTTTATGTTGCTTGAACTTGCATCCAGTGAAGAAGATGTCATGGTTATCTTTAAGCGTAACAAGGTAATTTTTGATGAAGTAAAAGCGACTGACCCTGCGTTCTTTAAAGGAATTATGGCGAAGTTCACAGAAACAACTAACAAATTTAAGGAGTAATCATGGCTTTTGAACCAAAACCAAACACAGGCAGTCTTTGGCCTAATGAATACAAGAAGCAAGACAACCACCCTGATGTCCGTGGTGATGTCAATATTGAGAAGACTTTGCTAGAGAACCTTATTCTCAAATCCAAGGGAAACCTTGTAAAGATTGCCATCGCAGGATGGAGCAAGGAGATTAAGGGTAAGAAGGTGTTATCAATTACCGCTTCTGAACCATACGAAAAGCCATCTGTTGCAGATGACTTACCTTATTAAGGAGATAGCCATGACAGTTAAAAAACGTGGCCGTCCATTTGGATCTAAGAATAAACCAAAGCCATTGGAAAAACAGCTTAAAGATTGGCCAGCGGAACCACGCCAGCCAGCTGTAGACTTTAAGGCTTTGTGCCAAAAGCTGCAAAATGCTTTAGCTAAAGCCTATGCTGATTATCAAGATCTTGAAAAAGATATGAAATATTTCACTCAAAAAAGTGATGTGCTTGAGGCGCAACTTGAAATCAAACAGCGTCATATTGAGTTTCTTGAGTTGGATCTAGCGCATAGAAAAGCCAAAGTAGAAGGGCTATTTAGGGACGAAGATGAAGACGCTCCAGTTTGAAGCTACAAAAGTAGCGCTCAAGCAAGATAAGACTGGCTATATCCTTACCTTATCCTTACACCCAGACGATATTCCTGAAGAGTTACTTAGGGATTTCGTTGGTGCTAGGTATCAGGTGGTTATGGTCAGAATAGATGGTAATGAACAGCCAATGGATAGGCAGAATGAATTTGAAGCAGACAAGTCTATCCGCATGGCTGGGCTTATCTGCCGAGACCCTCAGTTTTGGGATTACCTAGTTGAAGACAATCAGATATTTGAAAAGAACGAAGAGCTTGCAACAGATTGGCTACGTGACTATTTAAATGTCCCATCGAGGTCTCATCTAAAAACCAATCCAGAAGCTCGTAAATTGTTGGATAAATTATTTAGGGAATTTAAGGCATGGCAGGAACAAAACTAATTCCGTACACAGTCTTTCTTCCAGAGGATCAATACTTGGAAGTAAGAAAGTTTGCCAAAGAGCGCAAGGCTTCTGGTCTGATAAGGGGCGCAGTAGACATGATGCTTAAAGGAACTAATCTATATAACAGCGGTTACAACAAAGGTTTAGCTGATGCTGCCAAAGTTGTATATGACTGCGAAGAGGCTCAGATGATCGCCATTAAAGGTAAGGACTTGGGCGCTATTCTTGCTGAAAAGATTGATACTTTGGAGATTAAAAATGAAAAAGTATGAGGTTCTTTTGCGTGAAGTCCAGTATCACACCATCCTCTATACAGTAGAAGCTAGAGGCGAAAAGGAAGCCAGACGCAAAGCGCTTAGAGATTACAAGTACGAAGACCCAGAAGATAAGTGGATTACTGGCTGGAAGTTAGTAGATGGTGAGCAAGTCCTATTAGTGGAGAACGATAGTGAGTGAAGAAAAGATAACAGGCCAGCAGCTTGGGGTAATGTTAATGGAGTTTCTAGCAACTTTGGAAGATACGCCAACGCCAAGCATATTGGCTGCCCTCAGTATGGTTACAGCTACAATCGCTTGCGAGACTGGCTACGATGAAGAGAAAGCCGTATATGCCTTTAGAAAGTGTTACGGAGAGGCTAAACGTAGGATTAAACGGCTACAAAAGGAGCTTAACTAATGAACGAACAAGACTTTAGAGATGCTTGTGCCATGCTCATGGGGATTGGCCTTGTAATTGCATACAAGGATGACCATCCAGAGGAAGTTCTTGCAGAGGGGGCATTTAAGCTGGCAGATGCCATGCTTGAAGCTAGGTCTGGAAAAGGGAATGTTGGATTGCCACCAGTACGGGCGAGAAAGACTAAGGAAAAATGAAACTTTGCGTAGTTAATTTTTGGGATGGGGCATTTGATGGAGATTTCTTTGACTTTTTCTTTCGTTCTTGTTTCCCTGATCTCATTTACACTGATAATCAGTATGATTCTGATCTCGTGGTTACTTCGGTATTCGGGCATATTAATACGGACCCAAGAAAAACACTTGCCTACATCGGTGAGAACGTCCGTCCTAGTTTTATTGGCTACAACCATTCTTTGTCTTTCGATTGGGATAGCTACGGGGGTAGGAATCATCGTCTACCTCTTTGGTATGCTCGTTTAGCGTGGGATGGATTCGTTCAGAAGCCACGCAAGCCTAATTCCCACAATCATGGTTATGAAGATCTTATTTCAATTGAATCCCTCACAAAGGGTCGCACTCTTGATCTGAGCCAAAAAACTAAGTTCTGTGCCATGATTGCTGGGAATCCTGAAGGTCTAAGAGTTAACTTGTACAACTCTATATCTGCCTATAAGCAAGTAGATGGCTACGGCAATATGTTTGGCAAATCACTGCGCCAGTCTAAGTTTGAGATCCTGCCAGAGTATAAGTTCTGCCTATGCCCAGAGAACTCTATCTATGATGGCTATGTAACAGAGAAGCTGATTGATGCCTACGCTGGTGGCACTGTTCCTATTTATAGCGGCACTACTCGTGTGGATAAAGACTTTAGCGACCTTGCATTTTTAAACTACCAATGGTGGAAAGATATGAATGGTTTTGTAGATTTAATTCAACGGGTGGATGGTAACCCAGATCAATACGAACACTATTACCAACAACCATTGTTAAATTACGAGCCATCTTTAGATGATGCAATAGCCTTTGTAAGGAACATAGTTAAATGAAAGACCAATTACAGGCAATAATCAAATCATTGCGCCCAGTTAAGACCAAGTATGACCTTATCCGTGTTGGCGGTGACAATGATGGCGGATACCTCATTCCTGATGATTTAGATGGGATTACAGAGTGCTTTTCCCCAGGAGTGGATGTAACGGCTACGTTTGAAAAAGACTTGTTGGCTAGAGGTATTCGTTCTCACTTAGCCGATGCGTCAGTAGACGGCCCACCAGATGGTCTTGAAGTCATATCTTTTGAAAAAAAACATTTAGGCGGTTTTGATAGTAAAGATATTATGTCGCTGGAGACTTGGGTCGAGACTCATAGCTTAACTTTTTGCGATTTAATTCTTCAGATGGATATTGAGGGTGCTGAATACACCACCTTACTATGCGCTCCACCCGATGTTTTGAATCAGTTTAGGATTATTGTTGTTGAAATCCATAATGTGCAGTCGTGGTTTAATCCGCTGGCAATGGGTGTAGTAGAGGCGTTCTTTGAAAAGCTATTGGAAAACTTTAACGTAGTTCATGTTCATCCAAACAATAACTGCCCATTCATCCAGTACGATGAGGTCTTTTTCCCCAGTGTGTTTGAACTAACATTGTTACGCAAAGATCGAGCCGAACCAGAAGGTTTTGTAGAATCTATTTCACATCCACTAGACCAGCCTAATGTGACTGATAAACCTGATAGATCAATGCCAGAGGAGTTTTACAAATGAGAGAAAAGTATGGAATAGTCCACCATGATGGCCCTGTCATGGAGCTAACCACCATGATCGGCTGCCCATTGATGTGTACATTCTGCCCACAAGATAGTTTGAGAACCGAATATGGTGGAGATACTAAGTATCTGCAAACAATGGATCTGCTTTCAATCGTATCTAAGCTGCCTAAAAACACCCGTATTGATTTCTCTGGTATGTCTGAGCCTTGGGCTAATCCAGATTGCACAACCATGCTTGAGATGGTTTTATACATGGGATTTAAAGTAGCCATTTATACCACCTTGTATGGCATGACAGAGCCAGAGCGAGTCAAAAGGGTTTTAGAAACCCATCCTACACAAGTAGAGGTAGTCATGCTCCATCTGCCTGATGCCAATGGCAATATGAAAGGCTGGAAATATTCTGAGGAATGGATGAATAACCTTAGAATGATGAGCCAGTTGAACCTTCCTTGTGGCGTAGGCGCTATGACCATGGACGGATCAGGTCTGGTAGCGCCAGAGTTACAGGCTGTTGTTGGTAGATTAGCTGGCTGGAAAGGTCATACCAGAGCAGATAGCCTACCAGTTGAGCAGATTGGGGCGCAGGATATTAGTATCACGCCACGCAATGACTTTGCTCTGACTTGCAGATCTACGCCATTCTATGACCGCAATGTGCTGCTGCCTAACGGAGATGTGGTCTTGTGTTGTATGGACTATGACCTCAAGCACATTATTGGCAATCTATTAAAGCAAACTTACGATGAAGTAATGCAGGGTAAGCTATTGATGGATCTAATTGCTGTAAACGAAACCCCCGAATTTAATAAGTGCAGTATTTGTAAGTCTTGTGAAAACGTGAGGAAGATATGAACTTAAGAGATGAATTTGCAGCAAGAATAATGGCTGGCATCTGTGCTGGCGATTGGAAGTTTGATACATCAGTCAAAAGCTGGGACGAAGTAGCCGTAGCCCGTGCTTATCAGATAGCCGATGCCATGATTAAAGAACGTGAGATCAGCAACGTATGACAACCTTTACCACCCAAGATAGGATGGAAGCCCAGCGTGAACCACGAATAATGGTAATTACCCCTACTACTGGGAAAGATACGTTAATTAAAGCTATTGAAAGCGTTCGAAACCAAACTATCAAAACAGAGCATTTAGTTGTGGTGGATGGTACAGGAGAGCAATATGAGCGCTTTGCCAATATGTTGGTAAATAAGGTTAGCCCAAACTACGATAATCCACTGGAATACATTATCTTGCCAGAGAATGTAGGCGCTAATAACTGGTATGGCCATAGAGTTTATGCAGCCATGCCTTTGTTGGTTAATGCCGATTACATCCTATTCCTCGATGAGGACAATTGGTTTGAGCCTAATCATGTGGAAACCATGATAGATAAGATTAAGTCTAAAGACCTCATGTGGTCATACTCTTTAAGGAGAATATGCAATGAAGCAGGAGAATACCTCGAAGACGATGACTGCGAATCACTTGGACGATGGCCTACCTTTTACGACCATACAGTTAATTTTGTTGATACTAATTGCTATTGTTTTCGTAGGGAGTATTTGGTATCTATTGCCCATTCATTTTATGGACAATGGGGTGCAGACAGACCATTCTATAAGGCTGCCAGCACCAAGTTGCCAGCGTTCGGGTGCACTGGACTTGCCACAGTCAATTACAGAGCGCCAGCAAGATTATTTGAGATGTTTAAAGAAGGAAATAAAGCGATGAAGAAGTCATATGAAACCCTACCTTGGAGAAATAAATGAGCGATGTAATAAAAATTAACCAACCACAAACCAAACTATTCGTGGCTACCCCAATGTATGGCGGTATGTGCACTGGAATGTATGCCTCTGGCGTGATGCAGCTAGTAGGCGCTTGCGGTCAAAACAATATACAGATGTACTTCTCATTTATGATGAACGAGAGTCTTATTACCCGTGCCCGTAATAGCATGGCTTATGACTTTTTGAAGTCTGATGCTACCCACCTGATGTTTATTGATGCCGATATTAACTTTAATCCCCATGACATTCCTTTGATGGTTAAGGCAGATAAGGACATCATCTGCGGTCTATACCCTAAGAAAGAGATTAACTGGGTAGAAGTCGAAGCTGCCGTTAAGCGTGGCGTACCACCTCAAGAATTGGCAAACCATACAGGCGCTTTCGTGGTCAACCTACCTCATGGCCAAAACAATAAGTCTGGCCCTATCGGAGAGCCAATGGAGATCTCCAATGGTGGAACAGGCTTTATGCTAATTAAGCGTGAAGTATTTGATAAGCTGGCCGACAAAGTGCCTAGCTATACCAATGATATGTATCACGCTGTAGATACGGTTCGTGAAATCAAAGTCATCAAAGAATACTTTGCGACCAGCATTGATGAGGAATCTAATCGCCTATTGTCAGAAGACTATCACTTCTGCAAGATAGCCAGAGAAGCTGGTTTCAAAGTTTGGGCAGCTCCTTGGGCGCAGTTTGGTCATACAGGCACTTATACTTTCAGTGGACAATTACCAAGATCAGCATGATCTACAGAAACAGAAAGTTATTAGATGTTATTAGAGAATCCCCATGCCAAGCGTGTGGTCGAGATGACGGCACTGTTGTGGCTGCACACTCCAATCAGCTTCGTGACGGCAAAGGCAGAGGAATTAAGGCACATGACTACCGCATTGCCGCACTCTGCCACTCCTGTCATTCGGAGATCGACCAGGGGGCGAAACTCTCAAAGGCTGAACGTATTGAGACGTGGGAAGAAGCACACCGCAGAACAATTGGCTGGCTTTTTGAAAATAACCACATAAAAACACCATAGGTAGTTTACATTTGTCTAAACTATGGTATATTTAGTGCACCAAGACCCACACTTGGTATGCGTTTATCTCACATCTCCTAGCAGACTTGTGCAACGCAAGCCCTCGGATCTATGATCCCAAAACCCCCAGCCTAAAAAACTGGGGGTTTTTCTTTTGGTGGGCGCAGATTTGGTAGCTACTAACTGTGGATATGAAGGCAGAAAAATACTCCACTTGCTACATCCTCTGATGTCTGCCTAACCGCCCGTAAAAAAATAATATCAAATAACTTGCAAAGAAAATAATTTTGATTTAACCTACACAGGCTAGGGGAGGAAACGAGATAAACGATTAAATTCGTTCGTCTCCTTTTCTCTCCACGCTACACCATGATGGTCGGACGTAACAGCAGCGTCATGGGAAGACACCTTACTGTGGGAGTAGATTTGAAACAGGGTAAGAGATGGCGAAGCCAGAGTCTCTAATCGAACGTCTGGCGGGTGCAGTGGCTCCAAAAAGCAACTGTTGAAGGCAACCTAGGAGAGGCTAGGTGCGTTCACCAAAAAGCAACCGAGATTTCTTAGTGGTATATCTGTATATATATGGGGGGTGGGACGTGCAATTCAAAACTTGGGATGTGATTTACAACGCAAAGCTGGTATCAACTGGCCACATCAACGTGGCTCTGTTACATGAGGTGATAGCCAAAGCACTGAGAGATAACGCTGGCGCTATTGGATTCTTGGTAGGCCAAGACTCAACAGACATTACAGGAGGTGGTGATGAATAATTGTGGAGCTTGCAAACATTGGGAAAAGCCAGACCAAAGATACAGTGAAGTATGGGGATCGGCTGGCAGATGTGATCGACTCAAAATGTATGAGGAAGTGTCTGAATGGCGAAATATAAATGGCGTTAAAACAGACTGTTGGAAGGATGGTGAGATAGCTTTTGTTGAGGATGCCAGCTCCTATTCAGCAAACCTTTATTCAAAGCCAGATTTTGGTTGTGTTTTATGGGAGAAAAAATGAACGCAAATGAACTAGCTGTTGAGTTAGAACATTACCTTAAAGGTGAAGAATATGACCGCCTTGTTTGGGAAATACCTGACTTGCTACGCCAGCAACAAGCTGAAATAGAGGCGTTGAAAAAGACATGTCTTGATGAGATTACAAAGCGTGTATACGCAGACCAAACTACTAAAGTAATAGAAGGCTATTGGGAAGAAGCACAAGCTGAAATAGAGGCGTTGAAACAAGTCATTGACGCAAATAATCTAAGCCAAAACATTGGGCAGTTTGTAAAGCCAGCAAAGACACTAACAGATGAGGAAATACTGCAATTTAGAGATGAAGTTCCTTACAGTTACAGCAAAGATTTAATTGATTTTGCTAGAGCAATACTAAGAAAGGCACAAGAGAAATGATTAACAACAACGAAAGGAATTAACATGAAGAAACTTAACCTAGATGTCATCCGCATTGACGGAGACACACAACCAAGAGAAGAACTAGATCAGGAGATGGTCGCTGAATACGCAGAACTTATGCGTGATGGCGTGAAATTTCCACCAGTAGTGACATTCTTTGATGGCTCTAATTACTGGCTTGTAGATGGATTCCACCGCTACTTTGCCACCAAGTCTAATGGCTTTGTCAGCATTGAATCAGAGGTCAAAGAAGGCACACAGCGTGAAGCCCAATTGCAAAGTATGACCGCCAACAGCAGTCAACGTGGTAAACCAGCCAGCGCCAAAGACAAGCACAGAAGTGTAGTGCGTATGGTCAAGGATGAAGAGTGGGGCAAATGGTCTAATGCCAAGATTGCTGAATGGATTGGCGTATCCGCCATGACTGTAGGTCGTATTAAGGTTAATTTAAGCGAAGAAAAAAAAGAAGAAGTTAAATACATCAACAAGCATGGTCAGGAAAAGACCATGAAGACTAATAACTTGGGCGCTAAATCAAAGCCAGCCGTTACGCCACCGCCACCTGAATCTCAATACGATCCTACCCAAGACGAAATTAAAGAACTTGGACACACCATACAGGCTTTAGAAGATGAGAATACCAAGCTCAAGGACGCAATCGCAATTGGATCATGGGATGCATCAGACATTGAGAAAAAAGATGCTGAAGAGACGATTAAAGAACTGCGTGAGCGCATTAGAATCTTAGAGATTGAGAACGCATCTGTTCGTGAATCACGAGACTCCTATCAGAATCAGAACGCAGAACTCATGCGCATCAACGCATCCCTCAAAAAGAAACTCAGCAAATTTATTGAATAATGGAACTTACTTTACGAGAGCATCAGATAGATGTGATCGACAAACTCCGTGAAGGTTTCAAAGCAGGACATAGGGCGCAACTGCTCTATGCTCCTACTGGGTTCGGTAAGACTGAGGTAGCCATATCGCTAATGAAGGCTACCCACGATAAACATAATCGTGCAGCGATGGTTCTTGACCGCATTGTGTTGGTAGATCAAACCAGCTTACGGCTTAACAAATACAACATATCTCATGGGGTATTCCAAGCAGACCACTGGGCATACGATCCAACATTGAGACTGCAAGTATGCTCGGCACAGACATTGGAACGCAGAGCAAACTTCCCAAAGATGGATTTACTTATAGTAGATGAGTGCCATATCGCTAGGGCGCAGACATCCGCTTTCATTAAAGACAATCCTGACATCCGAGTTATTGGGCTGACCGCCACCCCTTTTACTAAGGGGCTTGGAGACATTTACTCTAATGTAGTCACAGGCGCTACCACCGAAGATTTGGTTAACAAGAAGTGGTTAGCACCGCTTAAAGTCTTTATTGCCAAAGAGATTGACATGACTGGCGCAAAGAAACTGGCTGGAGAGTGGTCGGCTGACGATGTGGCTGAACGAGGAATGAAGATCACAGGCGATATTGTCGATGAATGGGTAAAGAAAACCCATGAAGTCTATGGAAAGCCGATGAAAACCATTGTGTTTTGTGCGGGTGTAGCGCATGGGTCTCACTTGGTTCAACGCTTTGCAGAGAAGGGATATAACTTTGTATCCATTTCTTACCGAGACAATGACGAGTTTAAGAAGGCTGCAATCGAAGACTTTGCCAAACCTGATACACAGATCAACGGGCTGATTGCCACTGACATCCTGACAAGAGGGTTCGATGTGTCCGATGTAATGATAGGCGTGTCCGCCAGACCTTTCAGTAAGTCTTTGTCATCACACATTCAACAGATGGGTCGTGTGATGAGACCGCATGAATCAAAAGAGTTTGCCCTATGGCTAGATCATTCAGGCAATTACCTGAGATTCCGTGAAGACTGGGACGATGTTTACGCTAATGGAGTCACAGAACTCGATAAGAAGACTGAGAAAGCAAAGAAAGAACCAACCGAAAGGGAAAAGAAAGAGTCTAAATGCCCTGAGTGTGGATACCTATGGCCTGTTCATGCCGATACCTGTCCGTCTTGTGGTCATGTGCGTCTCCGCAGAAACCAAGTGTCATCCGTGGCAGGGGAGTTGGTCGAGTTGGCGGGTAATGTTACGCAAGATAAAAAGCAGAGCAAGCAAGAGTTTTATTCCGAACTTCTGTATATCGCACATGAAAGGGAATACAACCCTTACTGGGCTAACCACAAATACAAAGAGAAGTTTGGAGTATGGCCTAGAGGATTGGAAGATATTAAGACACCGCCAACCCTGACTACAATGAACTGGGTTAAGAGCAAGAACATAGCATGGCAAAAAAGGAAAAATAAATGAGAGATGGTGGTAAAGGCGATACACCACGCCCACTAGGTGTGCCAGTAGATGAGTTTGATAAGAACTTTGAAATGATTTTTGGCAAAAAAGAGAAGAACTATGAGCCGATCCCATTCGCTGGCATGGTAGATACAGAGGAAGATGATGAGATTTGAAGAGTTTGCAAGACTACATGGATTGATTGTGTCATCCATCATCCCTAATAAATGGGTGGCAGTGCCAACCGAAGATAAACCAAGATCAAGGAACGGCAGATACAAATACTTAGGCGAGGTAGCTTTTGTGCAGAACTGGGCAACGATGGATAAGCCAGTGACATGGCATCCTGAAGGTGCTAGTTATGACGCTTCCGCCATAAGAACTGCCATGAGAAAAGATGCAGAAGAACGCAACCGCAAAGAACGAGAAGCAATAGAAAAGGCTAATCGCATAATCGCTGAATCCAAAAGCGAACTGCATCCTTACTTGACCGCCAAAGGATTCCCTAAACAACATGGCATTGTTTGGTATGAAAATAATGTGGCAAAACTTGTGTTGCCTATGAGATATGAAAAGGCACTGCGTGGTGTCCAGTTAATTAGCCCTGATGGTTCTAAGAAATTCCTGTTTGGGCAACGCACCAAAGGTGCATACTTCTGCATGGATGGTGGTGGTATGCCAATCTTTTGTGAGGGATACGCTACTGCCCTGTCAATCAAGGCTTGTATGCAAGCAAACAAAGTGCCATGCTCAATCTATGTATGCTTCTCCGCTTCCAATCTGAAAGAGGTGGCATCAACAATTACTGGTGGGATTGTGGTGGCAGATAATGATGCCAATAAGGTGGGCGAGTCATCTGCAAAAGATACTGGCAAACCTTACTGGCTATCTGATAAGGATGGTGAAGACTTCAACGACTATCACCAAAGGGTAGGAATATTTACTGCGTCTCAGTCTCTAAAAAAGATCGTAAGCTCTTGCTTGAGACCGCCATTTGTTCAATTTGCGTAAGATCGCCATTGATCTGTCTCCAGTAATACTCAGATACCTTACGAATGAACTTGGCTTCAATCTGCCTAATCCTTTCTTTAGTCAGGGCATATACATAACCACTCTTATCAAGCGTAGCACCATTACTACGCTTTTTAAGGATGTCCCAATACTTATCCCTGTCTTCTTCTTTGTTCTTCTTGTAGGCTATGTCAAACCATTCCCGTGATGGAAAATCTACCAGTAAATACTGGTAGTCTCCATTCATATTGGGAATTGGCACTTTACCCTTCCCCATTCTTAGATTCACTTTTCTTCCTTTCAGTCTCTTTTAGCATTTGAATCAGGGCATCAACCCTTCTATTCCACAACTGAGAGTCTTCACTCTCAGGCCATACAACTATATGCTTTTGCACTAAATCTATAAACTCACTAGCTTCCATTTTTATATCCTATATTCAAGGTTTAACCATACGCTCATGGAGTTATACAAATGCCCATTGGGTTCTGCTTCCAATGGGTATGCCGATACACGCATGACATTCTTTTTGGCATGACCAAAATTCTCTTCCCAAATATTTATGTCCCAAAACTTAGTCTTGAAATACAAATCGGGATCGGGAATCTCTACCATGCTCCACCAGTCCAGTGATCCGTCATAGTCATAACGAATCAACTGTTCTGCTTGATACTGCAACTCCGCTTTGACCATACGCACTGCTTGATCGTTGTCCCAAAAGACGGATTCATCACCACCTATTTTTGTTCCGCCAACCATAATCATTTAGATTCTTCTTTCTTTTCTTTCTCAATGATGACATCACCATTTTGGTCAATGTGATACGGATCACCGCTTTCCGTAGCTTCAATCCATTTCCTGTATTGCCACTTGGCGTTGTCTCTCATCCACTTTTCTGCATCTCTATCTGCTTGGTTCATAATTCTTCTGTCCTTTCCCATTCACATTCTTCACGAAAATCTGCACCAGTCATTTGATTGAGCAAAAAGTCAGCCCTATCCCCTGCTTCATCTTCTGTCGCACCATCTACCTCAAAACATAGATAGCATGAATATCTCACTTCGTATTTAGGCATCTTCATTCTCCTCAATTAGGTCAGCTTCTTCACAAACAAACTCAAAGCGTGGATCAACCTCTAAGTATCCATTTTTGTATTCCTCATAGGCTTTCCACTCAGCATCATTAGCATCCTTCCCCTCTACTTCCACATACTCTTGACAAGTAATTAAAACGGCATATTTAGGCATTTACAATCTCCACTATTCGGTAGTCTTCAAAACACGCATCTTCAAGGTAGCCATCCTCTACATCCTTTTCCAACTCCTTGAACTCAGCTTCCATCGCATCAATGGCTTCCTGTTCAGAATTGAATGTCTCTTCAACTCCGTTGCATAGCCATATTGGTTCATCATGGAATAATCTGATAGCAAATTTAGGCATCTTCTTCCTCTTCCTCATCTTCATCTTCAAAAGATTCGTAAGAATCAGCAATACCCATTTCACAATCCAACTCTTCGGGAATGTTCTCACGCACCCATACGCTAGTCTTAACACCTTCAGGTGGCTCTATGTTGTAGAACTCGTCATCGCCATCTTCCCATGTGCCACAAAAAGCACAACCACCTTCGTAGTAGTGGGCTTTGATCTCATAGCCCTGTTCCATTAGGTTTGCATACCAGTCAGTCGGTGGAGACCACGCAGTAGCGAATGATGCTTTGATAGATTTGCCATGCTCATTCTCCTGAATGTCGAGATAGCTTTCATCGGTAACAATCTCCCACTTTGTTCCCCAGTTTTGCAATCTCCAATCCCACCATGCTTGGTCAGGATCAACGAACTCAGGCTTTGCTTGTCCAGTAGCCATATTCATAGGGAATGTAGGCTTTACCTTTACCTCTTTGTAGTCAGGTTCAGGCACAAGTGTTCCAAAGAACTTATTGTTCTTCCATCCTTCAATGGCCTTATCGACCATCTTTGGGTTTTTGTGTGTCATGTAAAGTGTGTTGTCGCACCAATTAGGCATTTGTTTCTCCTAGCAGATTGTTTGTAATGCGGTTAAAAAACTCTTTATCAATATCTTCTTTCATGCGGATACTGGTTACGACTGCATCATCCAGACCTCCGTCATCCGATTGCTCTCCCTCAAAGAATCGTGATTCAGCAATATGTAATGCTTCTTCGCTACTCTTTGCTTCCACATCAAAGTCATGCGCCCAGTATTGGGTTTCATTTATGCGAACTGTATATTTCATGGTTATCTCCTTACCAACTGGCACGATAAGTGAAGTAGTAGTCATGGGGTAATGCAAGAACTCGGTCAAGACCATCCACAGTGTCTTGTAAATCCTTGTAATACCATTCTCCTTTTTCATTACTGCCAAAAAAGAATCCTTCAGTAGGATCAAGGTCTTCATCCCTTTCGTCATCAGGATGCTCAATAATGTCCTTGCACAAGTCTCGCAGTGTTTCCAACTGCTCCCTTTCAACCTCATACTCTTTGCAATCGTCATCACCATCTTGAACTTTGTCCACAAACCATCCATGAATGGCATTAGCTTTTCGCCAATACATGGCATCCAGTGTGATCTCTTTGACCACAAGACTAGATCCATTGAATCGTCTTTCAGGATCACCCTCAACTCCAATGATCTTGCCAACTTCGTTAGACACAATTTTGTCTTCGTCATTCCATAAGTATTTCTTAGCTGATAAATACATATCTAATCCCATAACATTCTCCTAGCAGTTAATGATTGCCAAATGACAATCCCTATGCCCTCATACAAGGGCATAAAGGTATCACTCGCTAATCAACTCCAACATACGCAAATGCTTTACATCTTTTATTTCTTGCAAAGATAAATCTTCAATAACATATTGGTCAGAAAAATCCCCCGAACAATCATCTGCCAAAATCATGTCTTTAGCATCTTGAATTGTGTAGGCATCTACAATCCTTGTTTCATAAACAAGGCACAGTTTTGTAAAACTTACAGAGTATGTATTCATCATTACCTCATCACAGGTAGAACTGGGTTAGCTTCATTGTTGGTGAATAAAGCACCACCATCATTCCCTTCATCATCACAACTGCAATAGATCAAATTGCCATCATCCAAATGCATGACAACTGGGCGGTGTGTCCAACCCATATCATCTGCTTCTGCTTGGCTCATGTAGCGAACCTTGACAATCTTCCTATTCAGTAATTGCTCTTCTGCTTCTTTAGTCCAGTGTTTATCCCAGTCTTTCATAAAACCCCCAAGTAAATTGTTTCGCCAAGAATAATGGCGGTGTAAATCAGTGATACAAACAGTAATGCGTTGAATACCCAGTCATAGTCTCTAAACATGGCTCACTACCTCAAAGTCTCTTGTTTGCCATTTAGGTATGCGAACCAACATTCCATCCATTGTCTTGAAGATATTGCGTTTGTTGGCATACTGCGTATAGGTGAAAGTGTCCAACTCAGACCTACCAAATCTCAACGCTCTAGCAAACTTCACAGTTTGACCGAACTCCAACTTCAACTTGGTCTTGGAAGCATTAGCCAAGCACTGCTCTCGCCATTGTTGAGCACTGGTATTGAATGGCAATCCCAGTTTGTTTAGCTTCTTGATAAGGCTCACTGGAGCACCAAAGTAGTAGGGCATACAACTCTCGCCCATGTTCTTGTAGTAAATCCAACCATCATCTCCTCTACGCTTCTCCGTAAGAATGACTAGGGCTTCATGTTGCTTTGTCCCAGTGGTCTTATCTTCAACCCAGTGGATGCAATAGCAGACTGCACCCTTCATGGATACATCAGTCAGATACCACTTGTGTGTAGTGTTCTCCTGAGAGAATTCTTTAATTAAAAACTCTTTACGACTATTGCCAACGAACTGGCTTCCTGTCCATCCCATAATTATTGCTCCTCGATTGGCTCATCAACATCAGATTGGTCATACCCTGAGAGAATCTCAGGTCTATATTTGCTCAACACTTGCTCCACGCACTTGTCGCAAACTCTCGCCAGTGGGATGCCTTGTGCATCGTTTTCCCACCATGAGTATTGGTTTTCATGTAAACAGTAATTCATCAGACTCTCCTAGCAGTTTGTCAAAGATTGGCTCTCGCCAATTTCGGGTATAGAACCCTCATCAGTTTGACTATTCAAAATCTTTCGGCACGACTACATCGAACTTACGCAACAACTCGATAGCCTTATCAGACAATGACATCACTCCGTCATAGTCAGTCAGTGTGCGAACTCCAACTGGATCAATGTTGAACCACAGGCCAATATGCTCAAAGGCAACATCAGGAATGTCCCACTCAATAAACCCAGTGTTGTCCTCATTGAAGAACAACTCCATTGTGGATTTGTGTTTACCTATGTCTCGCTCACCCCAAGAACCCTCAAGGATCAACTCGCAGTCAAACTCAGCACTACCAATAAAGTGTGTAGTCATGGCTCAATACTCCGAAGTCAGCATAAGAACATCGCCAGTCAGGTAAAACGAATACTCTCCATCAGGGCAGTCGGTATGGGCAATCTCTTTCTTTTTGAGAATGGTTAGGTCTCCATCCTGAACAGTGATGGTCGCTTTGCCATTGAAGACCATCAGGTAGATTGATAGGAATGGCTCTTTCTTAGTCAGGTCATAAATCTCAGTGGCAATAATGTCCAAAAACCAATAGCATCCTGCGGTATCAGCGAAGTATTGAACTCCGTCAGTGTGAACCAGTTTAGGGTTAAACATGAAAGTGCGGTGATAGGCTTCAGTGCCTGTAAATTGGGATAAGTTAAGCATTTATTTCTCCTTAAAAAGTAAAACCAAAAAAGACTACTTTGTTTTGTTTGAACATCTTGGTGTGGTTTACATCGTCAAACTTGTAAGCATGAACAAAGTGTCCATCACGATAAGCAACCATCCAAACTGGAGCAGTCTCAGACCCTTTGAGTTTGAAGAACTCGCCTTTAGCCAATTTCTTTAATAATGTTGATTCCAATTGATTCTCCTAGCAGTGTTGTCAATGACAATCTTTCGATTGTTTCGGGCATTAGCCCATCATCAGATTGACTGGTTAAAATCGGCAGTTATCTTCCATCTCAGAACGAATATCAACCCACTCTTGAATGTCCCATATGGTCTTAACAATGTTGAAGTCAGCATTGGATAGATACTCAAGGATGTCTCCATCAGACCATGCTTCTACAATGGCAGACCAACCTTGCTCGTAGTTATCGTTAGCATATGCACGAATCAAACTGATAGCTTCCAACTCGTCTCTTACTACTGTTTCATTTGTATTCATTTATTGCTCCTAGCAGTTAGTTTGTTTCTCTCTTATGACATGAGAGAGATTACATTGTCTCGAATAGAATACTTGACTGTCAAGTGTTTTTTGAAAATATTTTTAGCCCTTACTGGATAAGGCTCTCAGGGCGATTGACCAGAGATCAGAAGCACTTGCTTGTGTATCTTGGCTCATAAAAAAGTAAAGCATGGCATTGTGATGCGCTTACTGGGAACTAAAAGCGGGGGAAGATAGCGAAGCGGAACAGTCCAAAGGCTTCTCCACTACAAGGAGAGAACACATCAATACACCCAGTCTTCTTCTTACCAAACTCAACTCTCACCCTAACATTGTTAGAGTGATTGTTTTCCCAGTGTCCTAAAGTATGCTAGTATGGTCATACCTAATTTATACCCAGTATATGAAGATACCTAAGTTAAACCGAAAGCAAGTCAGGGAAGCATTGGATCAGATGCCAATTGAGAGACTGCTTATTGGCTCTCAGAGTAAGACGACAACCTTGACAACCAGTCAGATCAAGTTTGCAGAGGAGATGGCATTGGGAAAGACTAAGGCAGAGTCTTACAGACGAAGCAGACCGAATGGCAGAAAGAGCAACGCCAAACCCTCAACGGCTAGTCGCAGAGGGGCAGAGTTAGCAAGTGATAGCCGTATTCAGGCTCAGATAGATGCCTTTAAGCTGGCGATTGAGGCTCAGAAATATACTACGCCCCTGCACTTACGGGCATTGGTTATACAAAGGCTAACGGAAAAGGCTATTGATCCTGAAGTAAAGGATAGTCAGCAACTCAAAGCACTGGAGTTAATCGGCAAGCTAACAGAAGTCCAGTCATTCACTGAACGCAGAGAGATTGTGAACATCAATGCGAATTCTGAAGAGATGCGAGAGAAGCTGATGCAATCTCTCCGACTGGCATTATCCAATCAGGATGTAGAAGATGTAGATGAAGCCGACCAGTTATTGGCTGAGATCACTGGGGAATCTGATGATGATGCTGAAGCAGAGTTATTACTTAATGAACTGAATGATTTAGTAGATGTTGAGGTGGCTAACAATGTTAGTGATGGGGATGGGCTTGTGCAATCGGTAATTGTCGAGACCCACTATCCCCCGCCCCCCAAAAATGAGCCTTTGCCCACGACAGCCACCTTGCATAGTAATCCACTCACTCGATCATCTCCCAAAAGTAACCCAAACAATGTTAGGGTGACAATTCCTGCAGAATCAAGCACTTACGAGTCAACTAGTGAAAACCCTAATATAGAAACACCCCCCCTTAGTGTTTCAAACGAGAATGGGTAGGGGGTATATTTTTTGAAAAAATACGTTTCCCTAGACGATATACAAATGGCGATAGATACGCTTTCTTGCTATAAAGAAGAACATCATAAGGATGGTGATTTGTATTATTCAATGGCAATTGCAGTACACATTATGCAAAATTGTTTAGACAACATCATGATAGAAATAATGGAATCTAAGTCGGGAGAGCAACTTGACTCCTAAACAGAAGACGATATACATCATTATTGATGAGTTCTGGCGCAGGAATGGTTTTGGGCCATCAATAGATGACATTATGGAAATGACAGGGGACAGGGGTAGGGGTAATGTTGCCCGTCAAATGTGGAAGTTAGTGGAGTTTGGAATCTGTAAAGGGGTAAAAAATCGAGCGAGAAGTATTAGGCCAAGCTACCTAAAGGTAAGAGACATTGAGTAAGCTAGAAAAATTTTTGGAATCTTTGCCTGAGGGCGATAAAGAAAATATCTTTGCTATGGCGCAAGGGTATGCAGATGCCAAGATACGTGAGAAGTCTAGTAAGAAATTTATGGAGTTTGTAAAGGTGATGTGGCCTGGTTTTATTCATGGGGCGCATCATGCTTTAATGGCTAAGAAGTTTGAGGAGATTGCGGAAGGTAAGATTAAACGGTTAATTATTAATATGCCTCCCCGACATACGAAGTCTGAGTTTGCTAGTTACTTACTGCCAGCTTGGTATCTAGGCAGGTTCCCTAATCGTAAAATTATTCAGTGTTCCAATACCTCAGAACTGGCGGTAGGGTTTGGTCGTAAGGTTCGTAACTTAGTTGATGGAGATGTCTATGCCAAGGTCTTTCCAAATGTCTCTCTTAGACATGACTCTAAGGCTGCTGGTCGTTGGGCTACTAATGCCAATGGCGATTATTTCGCTATTGGTGTTGGCGGTACTGTTACAGG
>JAULBY010013014.1:0-22779 GCA_032358315.1 Ophiocytium majus | reverse complement strand
CCCCACAGGCTTCGGCCTGGCATTTGGCCCCAGCCACGGCAGTATCTGGGCTTAGCAGCCGTTTAGGTTTCTTTCACTTTAATGATACTTCAGAAGTATATTGCGAGGCAGAGGTGTTGGTGGTGGTTCTGGCGCGCTCCACACACATGTGCTGATGGGTCACGGCGCAAATTATAATAATTATAAGCAGTACAATGTGTGTGAACATGCTGTGTAACTTCGATAGTGCACCGTCAGCTCCGTCATGGCACAGTTCAACACCGCGTCGCTTTGCTCCCCGTGCCCTGCAAGCATTCGCATACCATATGTATATTGTGGGGCAGAGGCGCTGGTGGTGGTTTTGGCGCGCTCCACACACATGTGCTGATGGGTCACGGCGCATAGAACTTCCATTATGAGCAGTGTAACATTGGTAAATACGGCTTGAAGCATACTACTGTAGTATTGCACAACCGCATTTATACGGCATACACGCAGTATATGGCGTTTCGTGCGTAGAATGACGCCGTATGTGCACGTCTCTCGAAGTACAACAGGTGTCATACGCCCTGACCCATCACTACACGCTTGCTGGTGCGCGTGTAATCACGGCTGTCAGATTCCTGCCGCAGCAGCAGAGCCGGCCCACACTGCCGCCCTCTCACACCATCAACACTTGTTCTGCGGCGTGCGCGTGGGAGCGCCAATGAAGTGCGATAAGTAGGTGCGCACACGGCACGGAGGTGCAGTGTCACTAAGCGATTGTGGAGCGTCACTGAGTGCTTGGTGCACTGCTTGCACATAGGAAGCATCCCTAGCGCTTGAAAAACAGGCGTTGGCCTGGCTTTCTGCCCCAGCCACGGGAGTACCTGGGCTCAGTCACCTGTTTGGTTTCTTTCACATAGTTTTTCATCCACGCACTCACGCAGAAGTGCTGAGTATCACACAGCAGCACAGGCCGCTGCCGCCGTCACCTGCTCCACCAGCAAGTGCTGGCTTCCCGCATGTCAGATACGCGCATGACAGACTTCATTAGGTCTTTGCAACTACTTCAAGTGTATGCATGCTACTTCAACGGCTACAGAAAACTTCGTTGGTGCTGTAGTAGCACGGCCGGCGACACCGCCACCCCCTGTCCAAGTGTTGGCTTCCCGCATGCCCGGTTACGTGCATGCAAGACTTTACTAGCCCTGTTTTTGCTCCCCCTACATGTGCACGCAGGCAGTCACTGCTCGCATACTGTATCTCGTTGTCCCAGCCTGCGGCGGGTGCAGCAGCACTGCCTCTGTTGCTTGCAGCCGTAGGAAGTGAGCACTGCTGCACACGCTCCCCTGTCGGGCTCCCAAAAGCTGCTCAGCCTTCGGCGTGATCGCCCCACCTACTTGAAGTGTACACACATTACTTCAATCGCTAGCAACAACTCCGCTGGTGCACCAGCACTGCCACTGCCACGGCCACCGCCTCTCACCGTCGAAAACGCACAGCAGAGCAGACGTTTCGGAGCCCATTACGGGGCATTTTAATACTTGAAGTACTAGAGGTAGGCAGGTGCAGACCAGGGCAGTCATCGCCAAACAGTGTCACACCGGGCAGCCACAGCGTTTCCCTCTTTTTGGCGCGCATGCTTGGTGAGCCGCGCGCACCCGCACAAACTACCGGTACTTGTTTTTGTGCCCAAATTTTCGCTGGTGGTGCAGCACTGCTACTGCAACAGCGACGCTCACTCACCGTCGAAAACGCACAGCAGGGCAGATGTTGGGGAGCCCATGAAGGGGTACGTGATGCAGCCACGGTCCTGGTTGATCTTGGCCACAGCGGTGCCCTCCGTGTCCTGCGGCAGGGAAGCAACAAATACATGTGGATGTACAGTCAATATTACAATATATTACAATAACAACATGTACATGTGGATGTACAGTCACTATTATAGTATATTATAATTATTTAAATAAATATGCAGTGCACGCGCGATTTAGTGCGCTTTGATTTAGTGTGGTATGCCGGTTAGTGCGGGGTCCAGAGACCTGTCACAGACCACATGACTCTATACACACGATACACAACGCCCCATTTTGGTTGGTGCGGGTCTCGCTTTGGTGCGGGGTGCCAGGGGGTGACACTGCCCCGCACTAAATCGTGAGTGCGCTGTACTCCAGAAGTAATACATATGCTTCCAGTATACACATGTATACTACGACCTATATACAGTATACATATGTACACCATACGTAACATAAATACCGAAGAAGGCACATGCTCAAAAATACAGTGGGCGTAGTGACTTCTAGGATGAACTTTGGTCAACCGTAACTGCAGTAAAAAAAACATGTCAAGTGCTCAAAAAAGTTGCTGCGGTGTTTTCTCGCCCTTCTCCAACTTATTCATTAAGGGTGCAGACAGATTTAAAAAAATTCATGTGCTTTCGAGGCTCATGTGTGCTTTGCAATTTCAACTTCAACACAGCCAAACGCAGCAGAGAATGGCCCAAGACAGCGCAAACGCGCAACGGAACCTGAGGCAAACATTACGTGTAGGGCTGCCGGAATCGTATTTTTTTTCCAAATTACTCCGTAATTCGTAGCATAATTTTGCGGTAACCTGATGGAGCTTGCAACATCTTCCATGGTGTTTTTGTGCTCAGTACATCCGGACCGTCACAGATGCCAAGGCATCGCAGGCTGCTGCACGCATCTGCAGCGGGTATGATGGAGTTACCGCTGACCGTAATGTCCCAGAATGATTCCGGCAACCCTAATTATGTATTATACAGTTATATTACCTATATGGTATATATATATGCTTCAAGTACATAAATAGTTGCCAGACCTATTACATGTCTGCGACTGGCATGTCTGCAGCTGGCAGCACCGGCACAGCCATGGTGTCTGCATCTGCCAGTGGCAGGCGCTCCAAAAACTCGAAGGGAGGCCGGGCGGCTGTGAGATTCGTACACCTTGTACTCAGCATCCACAGCCTCATTTCCCTGTATGTAGTGATGAGTCACAGCGTATAACGTATTTTATATGTTGTACCAAATACGGTGTACTTCCATGCCCAAAAACGCGATACACGGCGTATTTGCCGTATAAATACATTCATCTGCATACGTTATACGGCGTATTCACATACGTTATACGGCGCATAATGCGAAAATCATACGCTGTGACCCATCACTACCTGTATGTCAGCCTTGCAGTAATAAAGTATTTGTGTACGCCTTTGCGGGAGTACTGGTGCAAAACTTGCCGTGCGAGCCCACGTGCCTCTGTGCAGCTGATGGGCACGTGGCAATCAAACTGGACAGCTTGTAGCCACACAGACGTCGCACCAAAGCCTTTGACCTGCCCCACACCCACCTTATAGGGTTGAGCTCACAGTGAAAGTTCGGCAGCATCGAGCAAGCACCATAGCTCCTCCTCCTTTTCTGGTACTTTTATTGAAGCGGGTGTATTAAAGCGGTTGTACTCTGAATAATCCCTAGCCCTCGAGGACACTGACCGGCGCGTGTAGGTGTGGGGGCTGTCTGGTGCTTTTCACCAGGTGGACAAATCAACCCACAGCTTCGGCCTGGCATGTTGCCCCAGCCACGGCAGTATCTGGGCTTAGCAGCCTTTTAGGTTTCTTTCAATAAACTCCGGTTAGGGCGCGGAAAGCTCTGTGCACTTGGAAAAGGTGCGACTGAGAAAAGCAATCGCTGAGCTTGCCGGCCCCTGTTGCAAGCCGACAAGACTGCGATAGTCAGCGCTACGCACTAAAATGTAGGCCCAGCGTGTTGCCGCAGCACTGCTAGTGGGTCAGAGTTCAAACAAGAAAAACGTACTTGAAGAAGTGTACATGAACATGCTGCGTAGCTCAGCATGTGTTACCTCCACGTAGTGGTGTAATTGCACACATGCAACGACACCAGCTCATAATAATACACTAATAATGAAATATGGTTCGCAGCCTATATGACAACATATGATGCGACGTAGTATACAAATCAAGAGATTGCTTTTGGCCTGCTTTGGCGCTGCCCTGCGCCTGTTCTGCGGCAGGTCTCTGTTGCGATCTACAGTTTTGTCTCAACGAACCTGCCAACCGCAACAAAGTAAACAGGCACAACGCGGGTACCGGTTACCATTCTGCCATGCTCTCGCAGGCAACACGTACTTCGGAACACCTGTACCACTACTGTAGTATGTACACATACTTTGCTGTGCATTTGATCCGTGTCATGGCCAGCCAGTGAGCGTGCTGGCATGCATATGCCATGGGCTCTTGCACGCCCCCAAGTGCAAATAAATAAAATACTGTAGTGATATTAGTGAGGTAGTTCAAAGGTAGTACCGTAGTAAGCGGGTCACCCCACGGGCACAAGCCCGGCATTTTTCCCCAGCCGCGGGGTACCTGCAGCTAGCACCCTATGAGGGGGAGGCACCCGCTTATCCCCCAGCCCGGCTCGATCCCATGGCAGCTGCACACGCCCAGCTTTGCGAGCGGCATGGGCAGCAACAGCGCCACACTTGGCATACTTCGAAGCAGGTTACTGCTCCAGCAGTGCGTGAGCCAAGCAAGACATCCCTGTAGTACCGGTACAACATATAACTTGAAGTACTTCGAGGTAGACTCGCAATTTCGTAAGTACCACACCACAGCTCGCCTCAGGCCGGCCCCGTGTATAGTCCGAAGCTTCAATAGTCCGAAACTTCAAGAAATATGCAATAGTCCGAAAAAACAGAAAAGCTTCAATGGTCCGGAACTATAGTCCGAAACTTCAAGAAATATGGAATTGGCAAGTACCTCAGTCCTTCTCACCTCCTAGCCCGGCTTGATACCATGGCAGCTGAGCACGCCCAGCTTGACCGGCGGCATGGGCAGCACCAGCGCCGCGCTTGGAGTAGGCTTTCTACTACTGCAGCAGCACATGAGTCAAGCAGGAGATTCCTGTAGTGTAACACACTTCGAAGTACGTACATATACTCCTATACATGCACATGTATATATACACATATATGCTTCAAAGTGTGTACTTCCGAAGAATATGTACATCAAGAATATATACAAGCATACATGTGGATAGATCACCACACAGGCTTCGGCCTGGCTTTCTGCCCCAGCCACGGGAGTACCTGGGCTCAGTCACCTTTTTGGTTTCTTTCACATGCACTTCGAAGTACTTCGAAGTGCTGCTAGTAGTACTTCACAGCACAGATGCGTAAGCGTACCACAATCCTCACCTCCCAGCCCGGCTCGATCCCGTGGCAGCTGTACACGCCCAGCATGGCCGGCGGCATGGGCGGCACCCGCGCCTCCTCCCCCATCTCCTGCGCGCGGTACAGCCCGCTCCCCTCCGCCTCCATCGGCAGCTTATTACTGCTCACCGCGTGCTGCGCCGCATATGTCAGCCGCCTTCGCCGAAACTTGCCCCCCCCCTTGTCCCCCTTGTCCCCCCGGGCCTTCTTGTCCTTTTTTTCCTTGCCGGACTTGGAGGAGGCGTCCTTGTCCTTGTGCTTGGAGGAGGAGGAGGAGCGCTTGCTGGAGGACGACCGCTCGTCCGCGCCCGCCAGCACTGCAAAGCCGCTCTGTGGAGGGGGGGGCAGTAGCCGGCGGCAGCGGTGGTGGCACGGGTGTTGGCGGAGGCGGTGGCGGCGGCAGCGGAGGTGGGCCAGTGCGCCAGAGGGACAGTGCAGCCAAAGGGGGGCTGTGCGCTGCTGTGCATGGCGTGCATGCGCGTGGGCAGGCGCCGTGCGCGACAGTTGCGTGTGCGCGCATGACTGCACACAGAAAAAGTCTTCACGTACATGGCGGTGCTATGCAGTGCTGGCCTGTTCGAAACCTTCAGCATTGATACCATCGCCGCGCACAGCAATGCGCTGCATGCGTACCATCGCGTGAAGTGGCCATCGTAGCGCATGGCAACGGACTCTGTGCGCCCCGTCGGCAACTGCACCATGCCAACTTCAACATGGCCACTTCAACATGGCGAATACAATGCAGCGGCGGCAGCAGCAGTGACACACACACTCGCCCCTGGCTGGCGGCGCCTTAGCAACTTCAACATGACAACTTCCAATACCACCACTTCAACATGGCAAACACGCAGCAGCAGCGGCAGCAGTGGCACGCACCCACGCCTGGCTGGCGGCGCCTTAAGCAACTTCAACATGGCAAATACGCAGCGGCGGCAGCACAGCAGGCACATGCACGCTCACGCACCTGGCTGGCGGCGCGCTGCGGTTTTGGCGGCGCCGCGGACGTGGACTTCATGCTGGTGGACTTGGCCAGCTTCGCGGGGGCGCTCCACCCCTCGTTGCCTGCCGCAGGCGCACACCCGCACAGCGCACGTGCGCACAAAGGTTACCGTAGGTATCGGCGCATAAGCCCCCAAACCTGCCTGGTGGAGTGGACGCACGGCGTCTGGTTGCAACACCGGGGTTTACCTGTGCACGTGTGTACACATGTACATGCACATATACTACTGTAGTACTTGCATTGTATACTACCGTAGTACCTCATATTGATAGTAGTATACCCCCCCCCCCCCCCCCCCCGGGTGAAGAACCCCTTGGTGGCGGCGACGGCCAACGCTGGGTGAAACCGTGGTGCATGGTGATGCGCACAAACAGGCAGCCATGCATGCCTTCCGCACCAGGGACCGGTGGTGCTGGCGCAGGCAAGCGGGTGCGGCTTGGTGTGACTGTCTCACCGCCTCCTTTCCGGCCCTTGCCAACCGTTTCCCAGCCGTCGTCCGCCGGCGCCGGTGGCGGCGCCGTCCCTGGCGGTATGTACCGGTTGCTGCCGGCCCTGGAAAGCAGGAAGACGGGGCGCAGGCAGGCAGGATGGCAGCAGGTAGGTCGCAGTTGTGGGTGAGCGTGTGTGTGTGTGTGTGTAAGGTGCTCGCGGGCAGTGACCACATGACAGAGGCAACGTGTGCCCCAACCGCGCGCCCCAATTGGGCAGTTGCACCACCACGCAACAGTGTTACCACACGCGCATACTGCTGCCGCACCAAGGGGGCGTGGCACCATGCATGGCCTGCCGCTGTTGCGCCAGCACACTGCACGCTCCAACGCCGCCACTGCGTCAGCTCGCGCGCGCTGACACGTGCAAGCAGTAACTGCCACACTGCAGCCGCTCCCACGGAGCCTCGCCGTCACCACACGCGCTGCTGCTGCTGCCGCCTGCTGAGCACAGCTGCTGCTGAGCACCCACTGCTGCTGCTGAGCACCCACTGCTGCTGCTGAGCACCGGCTGCCGCGCACCTGGCGTCCTGGCTGCCGCCGGACAGGCCACTGGAGGAGGGCCTCGAGGACAGGCCGCCGCCGCCGCCGCCGCGCCGCGGGTCGCCCCCCGCCTTGCGAGCCTTGGCCTCCTGCGGAAAGCCCACAGTGCACATAGCACAATCTTGTTTTAGCACGCGCATGAGCGCACGCAAACACAAACAGGGGCAAATGCACTCGCCGTGCGCGCAGGCCGCCTCCACGCCGCCAGCTTGCACCGGTCAAGTGCCAGGCGGCCCAAGGACGCGCACACAACTGCAATTTTTCTGTACCGTAGTTGTTAGCAGTATACTTTCAGAAACTTACTACGAAGTATTATGTTGGCGCCGTGCAGTGGGATGCGCAGCGACAGCGGCAGCGGTGCTCAGCAGCAGCGGCGGCCGCACTCAGCACCGCGGCGGCGGCAGCACTCAGCGGCGGCAGGGTGTGCTCAGCAGCAGCAGGGGCGGCACGCTGCATCAGCAGCGGCAGCACGCAGCAGTGGCGGAGGCAGTGCTCAGCAGCTGTAGTGGCAGTGCTCAGCAGCAGCAGCGGCGGCAGCGCTCAACAGCGGCAGTGCTCAGCAGCAGCGGCGGCAGCGCGCAGCAGTGGCGGCGGCAGTGCTCAGCAGCAGCAGCGGCCGTGCTCGAGACGTACGCACCTCCTCGCGCGCCACCTCGCTGTGTATTTGCGCAATGGTCTTTGCCTTCTCCTCCTGGCGGCGCGGCACCCAGTCATTGTTGCGCAGCTCCACCAGGTCGCGCAGCATGAAGCGCAGGCGGCTTCAGGCAGCGGCGGCAGCAGGAGGCGGCAGCGGCGGCAGTGCCAGCAGCAGCAGCAGCAGTGGCGGCGGCAGGGGAGCCGGCGGCAGCAGTGGGATTGACAGACACACGGCGTCAGGGCAGCAGCAAAACGAAGTGTGTGTGGGGGGGGGGGGCATGGCAGCGCGCGCATTTGGCTGCGCGTGCGCTGAGGCATTGAACGATCTAACTTTTTTCCTTAGTAAAAACTACTCTCATCTGCTCAAGGTTGAAGTAATCCAGAACAACCAACTAACTTGGGCTCTTTTATGTTGTCGTTCCACTAGAGTAAAAGACGCGCGACTGGCATCACTCCACGTGCGTGCGCTTATGCAGTCGGTAGGGCACAGTGCCAGGCACACAACGTCTGCCCAGCTTACACCATGCAAGCACACACAGTGTCCCATGCCATGTGCTTTGTGAGTGGGAACAAGATGCTCCATGCAGGCGGCGGCGGCGGCTTGGCGGCTGGTCGGAGAATTGTAGTCATTGATGTTGGCAGCACCGGCCGCGGGGGCCTACGCATCGAGGTATCGTCATCCCAGCGCCGCCAGCGCCACCGCACGCGCTCACATTCACATGAACACTGCACACTGCTACGGCAGGGAATGAGGCCAACTATGTTTCAAGAAAAGTTGATACTGGAGCAAATATTGAAAAAAATTGAAATAAGAAAGGGGGTACTTGTAAAGGTTGGTAGAGTAAAGGATTAAAAATCCTTGTGCACGCTTGGTGTCCCACCCACGGGCCACTGACACCAGCGCACTGCAAATGCACATGCAGCCTGCCATTTGGTAGTTCGTCGGGGCGCAGCGACGGCACAGGTTGATAGCATCTCCCGTAAGCTGCAGCAGGAGATCCAGGTCGGTCACAGCTGACCTGCAAGCTGATGGGCAGCGCATCGGCACGCTGACCAACCGTGTCACAGACGAAGACATGGCGGTGAGCCGTGCTGTCAGCGCCTATGTAGGCGTGCTGGCGCAAGCGGTCTCAGTCCGTCTGCGTCCCACTGCAGCTGCCTAGTCACAGCCGTGTCACACAGGAAGACACGGCTGTGAGCCGTGCTGTCAGCGCCTATGCAAACGTGTTGGCACATGCGGCGTCAGTCGTCTGAGTGCCATCGCAGCTAAAGATGGCACGCAGCTAGGCAGCTGCAGTGGGACGCAGACGGACTGAGCCTGCTTGCGCCAGCACGCCTGCATAGGCGCTGACAGCACGGCTCAAAGGCGTGTCTTCCTGTGTGACACGGTTGGTTAGCGTGCTGATGCCATTTAAAGTGTACTTCGAAGTATGCACGAGGGCGCTGTCTTTGGTGTGTTTCGCCCCTTTGCACGGTTATCGCCCACGGTACCAGCCTCTGCTGCCGGGGACAGCTTATCACTCCTGTAATGGGTTGTAGCAGAGGAATATAGGTACACATTCACTATGGAAATAAATTACGTGTACATGAACAAAGTTGTGCAGCGCGCCACCAACTCTCCTTCTGGTGCACAGCACTCTGTTGACAGAAAGGTATACACCATACATGAACTTCTTGCCGCGATGCACAACGGCCGTACACGGGGGCGGCACTGCCGGCGGTGGCGTGTGGTATTTACTGCGTACTTCGAAGTATTTCACCAGAAACCTTACATATACACATACATGTATTCATAAATATTGTATCTCCAGTACATGCGAGCGGTCACCTGCTGACGTTGCTCATGTCCTCCGAAAGCTTCTTGACGCGCTTGAGGTAGCGCTTGAAGTTCTCCACATACCCCACCAACTTTCCTTCTGGTGGCACAGCACTCTGTTGAGACAACGGTATACATACACCATACATGCGCCTGTTGCCGTGTTGCACCGTACACGGGGGGCGACAACTGCCGGCGGCGGCGTGCGAGTGCTCACCTGCTGACGTTGTCCATGTCCTCCGAGAGCTTCTTGATGCGCTTGAAGTAGCGCTTGAAGTTCTTGACATACTCCGCGGTGCTGGCCGTCTGCTCCATCTGCCGCCCCACCGTGATCATGAGCCGCACCATGCACTCCAGCTTCTCCTCGTCCGGCATCACGTTCGTGCCGTCCTCCTGAAGTTGCATGTAACAGTTGAAGTTGAAAGTCACAATTAAAATGGGAGTTTGAATTCTTTGGAGTTTGGTGTGTGTGATCATGTGATCATGAGCCGCGCCACGCACTCCGGCCACCTTCTCCTCGTCCGGCATCATGTTCGGCCCGTCCTCTTGTTGAAGTTGCATGTAACAGTTGAAGTTGAAAGTTACAGTTAACAGTTACCATTTGAACTTTGGTGTGTGTGATCATGTGATCATGAGCCGCACCATGCACTCCAGCTTCTCCTCGTCCGGCATCACGTTTGCCCAGTACTCCTGCGCCCCCAAGTCGAAGTTGAGGTTGCATTTGACAGTTACAGTTAACAGTTGAAGGTTAGACTTGGTGCGGCATCACAAGCGGGCCGGGCGGCGGCGCGCGCGGGTGCACGAGCGCAGCAACGCTTGGAGTTGAAGTTTAGACGGACAACTTGCAGTTGCAGATGAAGTTGTTGTTACAAACGAGTGCACCACGCAGCAAGCGCGGTGTGCCGTGCCGCCCTCACACATGCACAAGCTGTTCTACACCACCCAAGTGATGCACTCATGTGCCCACTGCCCTTGCAGAAGTTTTTCTGCAAGCTTTTTGGCCACATGCATGGTGCTTGCAACCATGATGTCAACAGTGCAGGTGCTCTCCCATGGGTCAGACCAGCAGCCCAGCCACGGGCCTTGTGGCGAGATAGCGGCGGCCGGCTGGCTGCACACATAAATACCACTGCCACCGCCCGTGCCGCCGCCGCAGCAGTCGTCGTCGCACTTGATAACGGCACAGGCGCGTTGTCATTGAAACTGTGTAGTCATTAAGCAGCAGGGGGCGGGGAAGCACCGAAGTATACCGGTATTATAAATAAAACTACTAGTATGTTACTAGTGTATTTTTACGGGACGTACGTAGCTCATGCCCACGCAGCAGCCGCCACAGTTCACGGCAGCACAGGTGCGTATCATTATTATCTTTCAGTACTGCACGTGTAGTTGTACACTTTTACGGAACGTGCCTGGTTCATGCCCAGCAGCTCCTCTATCAGGTGCGTTATCATCACTTTGTTTTGATACTGTACACAAAGTTTATGCTTTTAGCGAACGAACCTGGTTCATGCCCAGCAGCTCCTCTATGCTGAGGTGCACGTACTTCTCCTTCAGCAGCCCAACCTTGTAGAGCTCGCCAATAAACCTGCAGCCACGCGGCGGCACCACCGGCGACGACGGCAGCTAAATGACGCGGCCCCAGGCACGTAGGGGCGGCACGGCACAGCCAGCCAGCGCTGTGCGGCGTGACAAAAGCGACTGCTGAAACAAGTGGGCATGCAGGTGAGGCCAGCGCTGACAGGGCAAGTGGAATTTGCGGCACGCGCACACGGCGGTGTCGGCATCACACACTGACTGAACACGTACGACCGCTGCCAATACCATGGCCATTCTGCCGCTATGGTACATGCTGCAAGCATGACCTGTGTTCTTGCACATCCACAACGCGCGAATATCATAATACTGTAGTTACTACTGTACATAATGGCAATCAAAATGATATCCTACTATTACTGCCATCGCTGCTGCCGCACCGCATGTGCCCGGTATACCGCCGCCGCACAATGAGCTCCTTCTCAGCCTTTTCCTCCGGTGTCAGGTTTGCGTCCTCCTGCACAGAGCGCAATGGACCAAGGCATGCGGGGTGTTGGGCGTGCTGTTATGAACAAGTGCTGTCATGAACAAACGCCAGCCATGGCCGACGCGAGGCCAGCGAGCGTGAACACGTGTGGCGGTTGCTGGTTGGAGAATTGTAGTCATTGATGTGCATCAGCGGCCGCGTGGGCCTACGCATCGAGGTTTCGTCATCCCAGCACCGCACCCGCGGAGCGTCACACTCACACAAAATCATGTATTTGTAAACTTACGGAATGTTTGGGCATGCTGTGATAAACAAGTGCCTGCCATGGCTGACCAGAGGCCGGTGCATGAACACATGTGGCAGGTGCTGGTCGGAGAATTGTAGTCATTGATGTGCATCAGCGGCCGCGTGGGCCTACGCATCGAGGTTTCGTCATCCCAGCACCGCCTCCGCAGAGTGTCACACTCACACACGTATTTATGATATACTTAAGAAGTAATGAATAAGTATTTTGATACCAACGGTGCCATTATGTGGTCTGAAGCCAAGGGTTCCACAACACGTGCACCACATCGCATGCCCTACTAGTACTGGCCTGGTGGTCTGCCCCCTGCCACTGCTGAGCACGGCTACGCTGTCCTGGCAGTGCTGAGCAGCAGCGTCGGTGCCGGCGGCCGTCCCTGCCTCACCTTGATCTGCTGTATGATGGCCCCCGTGTCCTTGACAAACTCCTCCTGGCAGTGCTCCAGCAGCATCTTGCGGAACATTTTGGGACCGTTCTTGGCGTCGCGGAACGCGGGCAGCGGCGACTCCGACAGGCGCAGGCACAGCTTCGCGTACATGGCCGCAAAGTGCGCCTCCATCTGCGCCTTCTCCACCAGGACCGCTATGATGCGGTTCACCAGATCCTGCACAGCGGAAAACAAAAAACACTAACGTTAGATCCTGCACAGTGGAAAACACTAACGTTGATACTGTGACTATGTGGCAGCACCGCTATGATGAGGGTCACCAGGTCCTGCGAGCCGCAAGCGAAAAACAACACCAACCTTGATACTGCAACTATGTGGGGCACCCGGTAACGCTGATACTGGACCTATGTGGTGCATGGCACCGCCTTGGCGCAGACGGGAGGCGGTGGCAGGTCGGTCTGCTCAGAGGGTTACGGTGCGTGTGGAAGTGCAGAGGCGCACTCTCCCTGCCTGATACCTCAGCTGGTGAGTGCAGCACCAAGCCCCCGTTGAAGCAAGGCAACGCGCACAGCCCATGCTGCATGTGCAAGCAACGCGCTCCCCCAGGCCAATGAGACCAGATCTGGTGGTGCAGTCTCAAGCTCTGCTTGCAGGCCAGAGCCTCAACAGTGGCCTGGCACCACGCTGCTGCAGCACAGCCTTTTCCGCACTACATGTGATACACCAGTGCAAGTGCCGACTAGTAAACCCCTCTTAGAGTATTGACATGCCAACATTGTTGAGCTAGGCCGCATGAACGCGCGCTGCGGCTGCAACCCACCTCCGTTGTGAAGCCAACCTCCACAAACGCCGCCGAGAGCTTGTCAAACTTCTCCAGCGTCATCTTGTTGAGCAGCGCAATGGCGCGCCGCATCACCACGTCCGGGTCCTCCGCGGCCTGCCACGCCAGGGTCGCCACGCCGGCCCAGCCAGCACCACCCAGCAGCAGCACCAGCAGCAGCAGCACCAGCCAAGTAGAGCAGAAGCAGCAGCAGCAGCAGTCTCAGCATCAGCAGCATCAGCGGTAGCAGCAGCAGCAGGATAAGTGACAGCAGCACGCGCCATGCCACATGAGACACGCCGGCCGTGCGATGTGCGCGGCTGTGGTGGACTACCGACTGCGAGCGTGCACGGGCAGCCACCCAAACAAGGGCAGCAACCCTCCCGGCACAGCAAATGAGCAAGCCCCCTGCGCAGTGTAACCGCCGGCGCCTGTGGTGGCTGTGGTTGCAACCTAAAAGCGCCAAGGCATCTACATTGCAGGTGCTTCTCTTGTCTCAATGTGTGCAGAAAAGTGTCCTCGCACAATTTCATAAACACTGTAGCAAGGTGGCACCAGCCATGTCCCCCGCTACTTTACACGTCTGGCTGCCCATCGCACACCTCGTGCCAGGCACCCGCCGCTGTGCACAAAGCAATGGGGCGCGCGCATGGCAGGCCGCAGCGCCTGCGCAGGCGTACGGCACACCAGTGGGCAGCGCTACAAAACAAGGTTGAAGTTGAAGTTGTAGTTGAAGTTACAGCAGCGCAGCGCTCACCGCCTCCAGCTTGGCGGCCTCCTCGTCCGCCAGCATGTGCTTAGCCTTCCAGCGAGTGCCCTCGTTGACCTGTGCGGCGCCACACGCGCAGCAGCGACGCGTGCGTGGCAGAGGGGTCAGCGCGCGGCACCTGGTCCCGCGCGGCACCGCGGCGTGGCCCTTGCAAGCCCGCCCCTGCTGCTGGCGTGGCCGTGTCTCGATGCCAGACAATGGGTGCGTGCGCAGGGCACCTCGTGTGATGCCGATTATGCCACACACTGGTATGCACAGAGCTTTGGTCGTGCTGATTTCAGGGGCCACAAGGCGGGTGTGGACAAAGCCTCGCCTGGTGCGCGACAAAGTTTTGGTCCAGATTTGTCCGCACCAGCGTGTGGCGCGTACTGTATCATGAGCGAAACACGGGGTAACACTTGTGCGCAGCCAACTTAGCGTTGATGCTGCCGCTGCTGCCGTGGCTGCTTCAGCTGCCCGCATCAAGGCCGTCGGCGCCACCACACACCAGCAGTGTTTGTGCGCGTGTGCAACTGGCGGGTACAGCAGCTGGAACGGCGCACGCAGGCGTTGCGTGCCCTCTGCCTAACTTCAACATGGCACAGACGGCATGTCACACACACAACTTGAAGTTGGGACTCAAGCCCCGACACATGCCTGCCAGCGCTGCAACTGAGTGAGGTGGTGCAAACGCACCTGGAGAGGCTCGCAGTCCTCAAGGGGAGGCGCCGTGTCCACAGGGCCGCGCCGTCCGTTGGAGCGGTTGTCCCTGGCAAAAATCAACAACACGCAACGCCATAGCAGGCATGTGGTCACACCCACAACTCTCCTTGAAAAAGGGCAGCGTGGCTCCACATGCTGCCGCAGGTATAGGCACCACCCAGGCATGGGAATGGCGCAGGTGCGGGAACGAAGCAGGTATGGGCAGTACCCAGGTATGGGTGCCACCACTCAGGTATTGAACCAGGTATGGGCAACACTCAGGTATGGACCCAGGTATGGGCACTACCCAGGTATGAGCACACCCAGGTATGGGCACAACCCAGGTATGCCTATGTATGGGCAGGCTCGCCTCAGGTGTGGGAAACATGGGGTGGGTGGGTACAAGCTGGCAAAAACACACACAAACATAGCCTAGCTGGGAACGGGTGGAGTTCTGCCAAAAATAAACTTTGAAGTACACATACATGAAGTGCAACAAGTACACAGCACGCCTACTTGCAAAATGTTGTTCCATGTCCACTTGTGCCGGGTATGCCAGCACTGGGTTTGTGTGGCTGCCAACCGTGGCATCTGCCTGAATGAATGCATGCGTCCCCGGCCGAGGCGGCTGCTACTGCGCTTGCGCAACAGCGCTCAGTGTACCATTTGCTTCGCACATGACACCCCAAACTGCACATGCTGGCTGCCTTGCCGCATAGCAACTGGCCTGACTCGTGACCACCATGGCACAACCCACAGGCCCCATCACTGCATACTGCATGTGCATGCATGTCTGCTTACACATAGACCTGCGTAAGTCGCTCACCTCCTGCCACCACCGCCGCCGCCGCCACCGCCCATGTGGTCCCTGCTGCTCTGCCGCGGGAGCCCGCCTCCCCGCGACGAGTTGCTGCGGTCGCCCGCGCCAAAGCTGCGCCCGCTGGTACGGCTGCCAGGGTCCCCCTGCTCAGCGCACAGCACACCGCGCCGTAGCACTGCACGGTGAACAACACACGCATTGACCGCACACGGCTGCTGCCTGCACGAACCAACACCAGGTGACACCTGTAGCTGCACATGAAACCATTTTACGGTGCACTACTGTGCTTTTCACGTGGCCAAGCATCGATGAGCACCAGTGCCAAACCAATGCACGGCAGGCCGCCGCCGCTCCACGCCTCAGCAGCCGCACAACACCAGCCAAGCCCCACTTGTGTACCCTTTTCCATCCTGAACAGTGACAGCTCCTCCCGTGCAGTTACCAGAGCAGCACACCAGCCGCGTGTGTGGCACACACCGCTGCAGCGACCGCTCACAGCACGACGTGCCGGCGTGCCCCTGCACGCCACACACAACCCCTGCCACCCTACAAAATGTGCTCTCGTTGTTTGCAAGAGGTGGTGCTCTAGGCACTGGCCCGCCCCTGCGCTGGCGCTGCGCATGGCCATGGCGGACGCACCCGCGGCGTCGTGAACCCGCTGCCGCCGCCGCTCATGGCGCTGCCGAGCGAACGCGCCGACAGGCTGCCCGCGGGCACGTCAAGCGACCCGTCCCACAGAATGTTCAGGTCCGGCGGGGGGTTCAGCTCCGGCGGGCGCGGCGGCTGCGCCTCCGTCGGCCTCAGGCTGAGCAGCCGCGCAATGTCGTACAGGCGCTTCGTGGTGGCGTCGTCCTCCGGCTCCTGCGCCGTCACCGCTGCCGCCGCCAGCTGCGACTCCTCCTGCTGAGCACCTGTCGCCTCATCGCCCGCTGCCGCAGCCTCCGCGGAGCCGTTCGCAGCGGGCCTGGGGCGCGGGGGAGGGGGGTGGTGGGCGCGTGAGTAGAGGGTGGTAAGGTGGGCGGGCGCGCTCGCAGTGGGTGCTGATGGTGGTGGTGGTGCGGACAGGCCGGTTTGAGGTGAGCGGTGACGGATCATGTGGGGGGGGGGTGCTGCAGGACGCATGGCTGGGCGTGAGCAGGAGCAAGGTCTACAGAAGCTGCAGCAGCCAGGAGTTGGGTTGCTCGGGCAGTGTGTGCACCCGTTGGCCAGCAACAGCCAATACTCACTCCTGTGCACTGCTGCCGCTGCCCGTCCTGCTTCGTGCGCCCTCCGAAGCGTCCGCCCCTCCAGTCTGCAGGAGCGGCAGTGACGCGGAACGGAGCGAGCGGAGACCGTCAGCACCAGAGCGGCAGGAGGGCTGCCAGCGGCATCAACGCATGAGCGCAGGCCATGAAGCCGCGGGCGTTCGCGGCAGCTGCGGATTGGCTGCTCACCTGCGAGCTGGCTCCAGGCGTCGTGGCCGCTAGTGCGGCGGGGGTGGGGGTCCACTCCTTAGCTCCTGCCTGAACGGGTGGAAAAAGGCATGGAGGGGAGTGGGGTGGGTGCACTGGCGAGAAGAGGCGGGGGTGCAGGCGGTGCTGTGTGGAAAGCTGGTGTGGCTCGAAGCAAACAGGAATGGGTGGGCTGCAGTTCTCACGTTTAACCCCGGCGCCAAGGCGGCCTTCACTGGAGTTGTCGTTGCCTTCTTGTCTTCCGCCATGGCTGCTGCCCGCTCACAAGCACGAAATGATCTCTCTTTGACTGAGTGTTTCTCCTGCCGCTATCCACAGGGCCAGCACTGCCCGCAGCCGCACTCGCAGCTGCTGCCTTCCCGTGTCTGTGTTGCTCCTCGAGTGGGTGTGATGAGAGGCTCGAGCTCACAAGTGCTGCGCGCAGCACCCGCGGTCAGGGCTTCATACACGGTGGCCAGGTAATTCGTTCAAGGCCAGCGCAAGTGAGGCACCATGCTGCTTGCTGCTGCCCTGTGTGCGTGACGTCCTGCGCCCTGCGCCCTCAATCTGCCTTGCTGGTGTGTGGTGCAGCCGCGCTCCTCACCTCGCCGCGCTGCATGCAGGGAAGATCCGTAGTATGGTAAACAGTTCGAACGGGGTTTGCTCAGCAGATCCCGCAGCTGTATTCCACACCCGGGCCCAGGTAGCTGCGCCAACTTTGCAGCTGCCAGCGGCGACGATCACGCTCCAGTCATGGCAGCAGCAGCAGCAGCGCATGATGAGGCACCGCCGACTGATGACTACGTCTCCCGCATCTCCAGAGGCGTGCCACCTGGCACAGGTGACTCATTCAAACGAATCCATTTGATCGCAGCTGGGCATTGAGCTGCAAACAATGACTACTGTAGTGTGTAGGCCACTGCGGTATAGGCAGAGGGTGGTGCACCGCCTGCCTGTTATTCGGCACTGTTTCAACCTACCCGCCAAACTAATGGTGTACCAGGCGTGCTACTAGGCAGCATATACAGCAAACGGCAAAGTGCTGCCTATGTTGCCGCTGCTGCTGCTTCTGTTGACAGCCTGTTGTTGATGTGAAACTACTTTGGTATCTACCCCTCTAGCCCTAGCTGTTACCTGTTGCCGTCGAAGCAGCTACTGCTGCTACACATGCTCCTGCTGATGATGTAGGTTGGATTTCAGGTGTCTCTGACTGACCTTGAAGGGTCGGATCCTGCTTGTCGTTCCTCAACGCCCGCCTTGCTGATTTTCCGTTTTCTGCACAGCACTCTTGAATATGACCATGGCCGCCACGGTTGTGAAGGGCTTTGGACGAGGTTCCAAGCTACTGGGAATACCTACCGCAAACAGTGAGTGCATGGCTTGTCGCATTCACAACCCAGCGGCTGCAGCACCAGCAGAAACACAAGAGGGCACAGCCGCAGTGCCACCACTGATAGCAGGCAGCATCTCATAATCTACAGAGCTGGAGGTGTTTACAAGCATGTCAACAACATGCCTGACTCTGCAATCATGCCAATGCCTCGCTACTTATTGCCCACATTGCAAGTGTCTGAGCTACTGCATTGCACAGCATGCCTCCTTGCACCTGTCAGCGACACACCAAGAAAAAAAGGTTTCAAACCAGCCAAGAGTTGCTGCAGCTTCTTTTTTTGTCACCATTTGTGCATGCGCTGGTGCCGCCTTCCGCTGCTGCCCCCGTGCTGCTGAGCAGTGTGCATGAAGGAGGTGGGGAAAACGGTTGACCCCATGGCGACGGGCATATACTGCGGCTTTGCGCGGCTGGGGCGCGAGGTGTACAAGGCGGTGGTCTCGATAGGCTGGAACCCATATTTTGAAAACAAAGAGAAAACAGTGGTGAGTTACAGCAGGCGCATCATGTGTCCTTTGTAAGTACTTCGAAGTGTAGCATAATAATCGCAATTATTTCGAAGTGTACAGTTGCGGAGCATCCGGAGCCACAGGTGTTTGTCATAACAGTGGGCAGCTGGCGCTACAACAGCTCGCAAGGTGGGATCATGCCCAACACCAGCAGCACCGCCCGCGTCTGCTGGCAATCCAATCTCTGCCAGTACTGGCGTGAATGAAGACTGCACTCCAGGCAAATACCATACTACAGTAGTACATCACAGTGTCCCGTGTAATCGGAGTGACAGGATACCTGTTGTAGACACGGGGGGTTTTGTAGCCATTTGGGCTGGGTGGGGGTGTGGCAGTAGCAGTCAAGGACACGCGCTACTGTGACAGAGTCTCCACACCCGCAACCTCAGCAGCTTTTATATGAACGGATTGACTGGAAATGGTGCTGAGCAGCTCCTATCACGGCCACTGGAAAATTAGCTCTTTGGGGTGTTAGTCGCACTGAATGTGTTGCAGCCCGTTGCCATGGACCCCGTGTTGGGCTACACATTCATCACAACCAGGCCAGCGAAGCCAAGGCACGCACAGCCAATCACCCAGCAGTGAACTTGCACCGGTGGTGGTGCTAATGATCACGGACACACTGCGCTGCTACTGATCTCGGATACATTGCGCGTCAGCGAGAAAGTAGTGTTGGTCTTGACCAGCACTTGAGCACGCCGGCAGTGACATCGCTCAGGGTGCCTGCGCCGCAAGTGCGCAGTGCCGGCATCGTGGCGCACCTGCTGCTTTCATTTCAAGCGCACCAACCAACCTGCGCCGCAGCGCCTCCAGCAGCGTCTCTGCAGTATTACTGCGGGGCTCTCATGTGCAACTTCAACTCCAACTTCAACTCCAACTTCAACTCCAAGTACACATTGCAGCTGCACACATGCTCAGCCTCAGCACTGTCTGGGGGTGCACGCGTTCCTCTGCTGAGCACCGCTGCCCGCTGCTGCTGCTGCTGAGCAGGAGCCCCATCTGCTGCACGACTTTGGCGGGCTCGACTTCTACGGGGAGACGCTACACCTGCGCATCTGCAGCTACATCCGCCCGGAGATGAACTTCCAGTCTCTAGGTGCGCGTGCGACGCAGACCCTCAGGCGCCTGCGGCACGCTGGCCAGAGCTGGGAAGTGGCGCATGATGGCACTGTTTATGTGACATGGCACCCGGTGGGCAACACCTGCAGATGGTTGTTGTGATGCAGCCGCAGCGCGCAGCGGCAGCACATTCGTGGTGCCACTTGCGATGCCCGCCTGCCGGGGGCATGGCGACTGCGGCCCGCTCATCAGTGCGCACATGGTCGTGCCAGTGGCATTCGCATGGCACATGTTAGCGTGGCATGCCAGCGGGTGACCGGCCACGCCCCCCCCGCCGCCGGCACGCGCCTCCCGCTCGGCGCCACTTGCACCCTGATTGCGCAGTGCTGCCAACTGCTGCTGGTGCCCCTCCCCCCGCCCCTCCCCCCTGCCTGCAGATGACCTTATTCGTGCGATACATGGCGACATTGCGTACGCGCACCGGCAGCTGCAGGAGCCAGAGTATGCGGCGGTGCAGGAGGAGATGCGTGCGGAGGGCGGCAGTGCTACGGCAGCGGCAGTGGAGGTGGCGGCCGGCGCCGCAGCGGGCGGGAATGGGGGGGGCGAGAGTGCGGGGGCAGCAGCAGCGGACGCCGCTGCAGCGACGGCGGGCGTGTGCAGCGGCGGCGGCGGTAGCGGCAGTGCATGACGGCAAGTTTTACCCGCGTAAATAAGTGTGACGCGCTGAGCCCTGGTCTTTTTAAAAGGGGAAGGCGGCACGTGGTGGTTGTCCGTGGCTGCTGCCGTCTCTGGTGCTGCTGCTGCAGTGATGGTTGCGGCCCAGCTGCTTGCTGCACGAGGGGTGTGTGGCTCAGGCAGCGGCATGCTTTTTTGTTGAAGGTGCACTGCACTCCGCCTGGCCCGCGCTCTGACTACCTGCAGGCGCAGCCCCTGCAGCAAGCGTGCAGCAGCCTGCTCGTTGCTGCACTACATGCCATGGGGCTTCTGTCTCGCGTTACAGCCTCTTACTGAGCTAAGAATGCGTAAACAACATCTATAACAACCACAACCGAAACGTCAACAATGCGGACTCCACCAGCCAGCGCAGTGCGCCGGCCAGCATGAGGGCTGGCGGCAGGTGCCGTGCCGCAGCTGGCAGCCGTCGCTGAGCAGTGGCAGCGCAGGCCGGTTGCAGCCACGCAGCTGCCCTTCGCTCCGCCGCGCCGCCGCAGCCGCGGCTGAGCAGTTGGCAGCACAGGCCGGTCGCGGCCACGCAGCTTCACCTGACCATGAGCGTGTGGCGGTCCTAGCGCCGCCTCTGCTAGTAGTAGTCGTACGTGGCGACCACAATGACCCATATGATGGTGCCGCACAGGTACGACGTCAGCGACAGCATGAGCGCGAGCCGGCTGCAGCGGTGCGCCTCGGCGATGTCGCCGGACAGCCGCGCGCGGTCCACGCTGCACGACGCCATGAGGGCGCAGAGCCCCACTGGCCAAAAAAAGAATAAACTCAGCCACGCCGGCAGGCACCAGCTGTGCGGGCTGTGTGTGTGTGTGCAGGGAGGACGAGGAGCGGCGGCGGCGGCAGTAGCAGCGGCATGTGTGTCAGTGCACATTGCGGCGTCGGTGTTGCTGCAACCTGCAGCTGCTTCCGCTGCTGTGTTTGTGCGCGCTGTCTGCGCTGCGGGGCCCTGGTGCCGGGCGCTATCCTAGCTGTATTTTAGTAGGTATTAACACAGAAGGAGAACCAATAGCGCAAGCCTAAGTACCAAAAGGTATGGCAAAAGCAGCTGCCGCAGGGTGCATGCCGGGGTGGGCTGGCCCTTGCGGCTGGAAGCATGCACGACCAGCTACGTATTTTCCCACGCGAACGCGCGTGCCTGGCGCCGACACCCGGGCAGCGGCAGCAAGCTGCGGCAGACATGGCGCCTGCACATGCGCGCTTGAAAGGCTGTCTGGCAGACCGACGCCCATCGAGCAGGAGGCATTGCCGCGGAGGCATCGCACCTGGGGCCGGGAGGCGCGTGTTGCACCAGCACTACTCCCGGTGACGTCACGTAGGCGCCATACGGCTGGCCGTACGGCTGGCTCGCCAGGACGACCTGTGGCTGCTGGTAATAGCCAGGGCCATTGGGTCCGTCCGCCATGTCTGCCGCAGCAGAGGGCAAGTGGCGAACCAGCGACGGGGGTGAGCATACTTTTGAATTGATCAAGGTGCTTGAGCAGCAGCACAGGTGCATGTGGCACAGCAGCCAGCAGCAGCGGAAGCCACTGCAGCACAGGCACACACGCGTGGCGCAGCAGCAGGCAGCAGCAGCCACTGCAGCACCATGCAGCGAGTGGGGCTTACGCACATACTGGTGGCCCTCCGGGCACTGGCACGGCCTCGCAAGTTGGTGCGGTCTGCGCTGCTGTGAAGCTTGGGGCGCCTGGGTTTGGCACTGGAGGAGGAACAGCCGCAGGGGCTGGTGCTCCCATGGGGGCCGCCGAAGCTTCGGGTGGTGTCACTCTCACCATGGTCAGGTTGCAGTAACAGCAGGACCGCGCTGCTGCTGTTTCCTGATGCACTTTCCGCTGCTGCTGGCGGCTGTGAATGCGGCGTGCACGGCTACACAGAGCTGTCTCGGTGCTTCAAGGGGACCGTGAAACGGGCGAAACCGAACTTTGGTGCAACTTCAACTTCCCCTTCCGCTGTGTGCTTGTGTGTGTGGAACAATTTGGCGAAGCCCCCATATGGAAGGGCAGAATCTCCACAAGGGGGGCGGCGCTGATTGGTGGAGCGCGTGAATGTGGGGAGACGCGCCTCCTTAAGGGGGTTAACAGGCTCCACAAGGGGGGCCAATGAGAGCACGATGGCATGGATTAACGCAGTTAGGCGGCGTGTTCACCAGGTGCCTGACAGAGCACGG
>JAULBY010013013.1:0-56430 GCA_032358315.1 Ophiocytium majus | reverse complement strand
CCTAACCCTAACCCTAACCCTAACCCTAACCCTAACCCTAACCCTAACCCTAACCCTAACCCTAACCCTAACCCTAACCTAACCTAACCCTAACCCTAACCCTAAACCTAAACCTAAGGGGGTGCCACTGAGTAGGTATTTGCGGGGCTGGCATGATGGTGGCCAACTTGGGGTACCACAACCTAAGCAAATATGGCCAGCACGTCCAGATCCGCCTGAAATGCCCGCAGAAAAATAGCACGTTTTCGAGCCTATATTTCTCATTTTTGACGCTCTCTGGGCCCACGCCTCTGGGCCCTTCCCTTGACCACCCCCAGTTCACCAGGCGCTACAGCGCCCTGCTGGGTGTAGAGGGCTACCGGCGGCAACAAAGGCCTTCGTAATGGGAAGACATACGTGGCTTTGGCTTGGCTTTGGTCTTCAGTTCAGTACTGGTTGGTGTCTTCCCATAACAAGCACTAGCAGCATGTGCGGCATCACATACTGTAATCATTATGGCTCTGTACTACCGCGCTATACCGGTACTACTTGGAGTTTGGTGCCACTGCCGAGGATCGCGATGTGGACTGCCAGACACCACTGGCAGCTGCCAAGATCTCATCTCAAATAACCCACGCACACCCCTCGATAAGAGCGCGAAACCATCTGCCTGCCGCTGCATGCTCGCTAGGTCATGTTGCACTGTTGCGCGCATGAGGCTGGTGCTGCAACATACTGCTTCTAGAAGTATATAGAACCCCCCGGTGCCCCGTTTGGTGCATACCGTGGAGATATCGGAGTACAAGACCCCCTCTAAATATAAGACCCACACACACATATAAGACGTCCCCAGTCTGGTGAGCAAGGGGCGTCTGGCTGTAAGACCCGGTCCTATGCACCAGCCACGCTGCATATGCATATATATGCTTGTGTACCGCCGGCAGTCCGCATGCAGACACAAAAACAACTGCGGGCATACGGGTGCGGCAGTGCAAAATGTGTCATCCTCAATGCACAGCTGCAGCACTTGGTTTTTAGTCTAGTGCAGCCAGCACCAACTGCAGCACGGTTCAACTTGGCGTGCCCTTGCATAGCGGCAGTGCAGCAGTTGCAATGTGCTGGAATAGAGGTGCTCACACTCATGCAGGTCAGGGTGCACTTGATGTGCACTGACAGTGAACACGCAGTTGAGACATGTGCCACATGTGGGAAAGCTGGAGCCGCAGCTTGAGCAGTAGTTGGTGGTTCATTGTGTGTCAGAGGTGGGGTTCATGCACTCATGAGTACACCTGCCCTGCCTATGCGGTCTTGTGCAAGGCCGTCTGGGTGACAAGCTCAACCGGGCTGACACGCGTCCAGTACAGCAGTGTGTGTAGTGAGCGGCCATTTGAACTGCACATTGAAGCTGTGTACATGGCTGAAAGTGTATGGCTAGCTCTTATGTACATGCGTGGCTACTAGACAGGAAGGGGGTGCCATAAGCTGCCGTGCCACCGCCCACCCCCTCCCCCGCACTGAGTCTCCCCCGCACACGGAGCATCCTAAACTCCACTGGTGTGCGAATGGAGCAAATACTTTTAAGTATGCTTGCATGTGGTGGGACTGGAGTTTGGCGGGCGTGGTACTGGAGTACAGCAAACTGGCTCTGCTAGTCCGCTTCGTGCTGTGCAGCATCGCGCTGCACGCCTGGCGTGCGGTGCTCAACAGCAGCATGTGCGCACAGCAGCTGCGGAGCTCAGCCAAAATCGGTGTTTCACAGTTGACCGCTGCAGCTGGCTCTATGGCATGGTGTGTGGTAAGGGAGGCACGTCAGCACCACCCTCTAGGATGGCCATCAGCCGTGCCATCTGGCCCTTGAGAGCTTCGTTTTGCGCCAGAACCACACGTCGCATCTCGCGCTCCTGCAACAGCGGGTGGCACAAGCGTCACCAGTCAGCGCCAGGGCGGGGTATTTCTTATCCCTTTCAACATGTGCGAGCACACCAGAAGACCACGCCCAGGGGTCATTTCAACAAACCTGGCCACAGGCATGCATTTGCTGTGTGCGCTGCCGTCGCGCTTGTGGTATCAGTGTGAAAGGAGCTGCACATACTCGACCAGCAGTGTGCAGGGCTGTCATTACATGTGACCGTTGTACCGTTTATGAATGGCTATTGATGACTCATGGCGCATAAGGGGTTTTACATGTTATCAAAATCCAGCTTAAAAAGGCCGAGATGGCGCATATGGCGTACATATGCTTCAAGAAGTATTACATCAGTATCTGTGCATATACATACGTTATGCGCCATATACATGTACTTCGTACTTCGAGGCACTTCGACGTACTCCTGACATGTATGTATGAAGTATGCACACGTTATGCAGCGCATGATATCAACCTTGTGCGCGGTGACCCATCACTACATGTGAACAAGTCCGTAGCTGCACAGGGTTCGCAGCCATGTGAATTCGGCTGCCATTACGCAGTTCACAATTTAGTTGCTGTCAACAAGTCTACCCATCTTGCCCATGACGTTGTGAGATCTGGTGGCACCCGTGTCACAATGGCTATCATAATGGCTATGGATTACACATACAGAAATAGAAGTATACTTCAAGTATGTACCGTATATCCACCCACCTGCAGCTGCAGCTGTTGGCTGGCCTCCTGCTCCTCACGTGCCCCAGTCACAGCATCTTGCAGCTCCTGCCAACAGTTCCCCAGCCCAAGGGCACGGAACAGGGCAGCACGTGATCAGCTGCACTGGCTGCTGCTCGACGTCGTGGTATTTGCACGCGTGGTTGTAATATTGCTGTCGCCAGTGATGGATGGCGTGCGGCGGCGCAGTGCCTGGGTGGTACTTTTGACGAAAAAGTACTTCTCTGGTGCTGCACTACGGCTACCGCACTAGTGCTCGCAACAGCACGGTACTTCAGCCGAGCCAATGGGGCAGCGGAGAGTACTGGCGAGGGTGGAGGTGGTGTTGGATCGAAGGCTCAGAAAACCAACCCGGCCCTGAGCTCCTGCGTGTCACTGCAGTTGCGCACGCAGTGTGAGTCCCTCCTTCGGCTGGCTCTGCTGTGTGCCGCACCAGGTTTTTTACACACCACAGGGGATCCTCAAGTGGAACTACAGCTCAAGTTACGGGTGCGAGTTGATCCCAGCCGGACTTTATCACAGGCTCCAGCAGCAGGCAACCTGCAACAGTATACCCCTGGGCTACCGTAGTCCAAAGTAGAGGGCAATTGGCCCACTAACGTCACGCAAACCATACACCCTTACCATGTCATCTACTGCCACGGACTTCGGTTGTGGACCTTACCCGCATGTGCTGCCTCAGGCTTTGCAGCTCCCCCTCACTGGCGGCAAGCGCGGCCTCAGCAGCCTTGGCCCTATTGCTGAGCGTAGCCAGGTCATATTCCAATTGGTCCTTCTGAAATGTGACTGCATGCACAACAGTGACAGCACACAGGCACACAGCAGACACGCACAACGTCAACGCGCAAAACGAGCATTTACACGCTTTACAGTGTGCGGAGCTGTGCTCACGCCTGGTATGTCGAGGACAGCACAGGCAGAGAACTCAGCCAGACTTCGTTTCCACACAAGCGTACGGAGTGTGCCTAACCCTAAGTGCTCACGCCTGGTATGTCGAGGACAGCACAGGCAGAGAACTCAGCCAGACTTCGTTTCCACACAAGCGTACAGAGTGTGCTGTGTTGCCCGCCAGTGGCCTACCACAGCGGTTCCTGCTGCCAGCGACGACATGCTTTTCCCGCAGCACAGAACCTGCTGCATATTGCCCACCAGCACATAGCATGCTTAAAGGTGCCCATGACCACGCGGTAAGCAGACACTGTCAACAACTGTTTTGCCCTGGCCAACACAGGTTGTGCTTTGTAAGGTGCCCTATGGGCCCGCTCCTTTGCACTACAATGCCACCACTGAGCACACCAAGTGAAGCACTTACCACCCTCCATGGAAACTTGTAGCTTGCGCTTGGCGGCGCGCTCTTCCGTCAAGTCCTTGATGAGCATCTGCACCTGTATTTGTGTTGCCACGTGCGCAGAGACGGTGCGAGTGTCAGACACTTGCAGCCCAGCTACACTGGCAGCACCTAGCGAACAGACGATTTGGCAAGCACATGTGTCTGGGCACAGCGGCTGCTAGTGGTTTCTACCAGCACTATCCCGAACGCTTGCCAGACACACGTCAACAAAGCCACCTCGGGAGCTCAGTACTGGCGAGCATGAGTTGCTGCAGGCACCGGCATACTCATGCTACACTCTGCCTGGTGTGTCACCTCATCAAGTGCTTCAGCAGGAAACACTGTGCAAGAGACGCTCCTGTGCTTGTCTGCCCACCTTTTGAAGCGTGCTCTTGTCGTGGTCAACCACCAGCACGTCTGCGAGCTCTGCGCTCTGTGTGCTGTCGCTCTTTGCCGCGTCCAGGTTCTTGCTGAGCAGGTCAAGCTGGAACTGCAGCTCCGCGCCCCTCTCTTCCAGCAGAAGCCTTTCGCCCTCTATCAGCTCCGCGTCCGCCTGACAGCGCAAGCACCACGGGTGTGCCCCACACAAGCACAACGCAGCAGCCAGGCACATGCCATCAGCCCAGCCAATAGTACAACAGTGTGTCGCCATCAACACCAATTTGAAGCCAAAATTGTACTACTGTAGTACCAAAACCCATGAGGTTGCTCAGCGGAGCGCGGATGTGGGTCAAGGCAAACAAAGCCCAGGCGCATGGCTGTGGAGCGTGAGTCAACGCCAGGCCGCACCTACGCCCTGTGCCCGCAAGTGCTGAACGTCTAAGTACGGCACACTGTAGCACGTGACATGCAAGGCCCTGTTTTGGGTGCACACAGGCAACAGAGGACGATGAACACAATTGGTTCGCCCTGCAGCAGTTGCCCCAGCTTGAGGACCTTGTGGCGCCCTCCAGAGTTGCTGCATGCATGTGCAGTCGCAGCACCATCTGCATGTCATCGAGTGCCTGCGGGTGCATGGCGGGGCGTTCTGACTGTGGCTGAACAGATGGAGCGACCCCACTTTTTGAAGGCCCGCATGCAACCGCAGCAGCATTCCATGCAGCAATCCACCAGTCACTCCGCAATGTACCGCAAGCACTGCTGTCGCGTGTTGTGTAGGCCGGAGTACCTCTGTATTTGCGAGCTCGGCCCTGAGCCTGTCGCACTCCTCAGCCCAGTCAACCTCACGCGCAGTGGTGGATTGCAGCTTTCCCTCCAAGTCTGGGGTATGATGTGCGTCCGGCGCAGCAGTAGCACACACGCAATAGTCACACCAGCCAGCCAGTCAGCACAGTCACTTTGCAGGACCCAGTATGCAAAACAAATGGTGCTGCCATGTCACAGATGCCACTGCGTGTCAGGCCTGCAGGCCAGTTTTGGGCACTTTTTGGCAAGTGTAAAGCATGATGTAAGCGCCATCGCGTGGTGCAGCTGACATAGTGCGGCGCCGCCGCCACACCAAAAGCTGTCCAAAAAGCAGTCCACAAGCAGGTGCCCTCACCGGCATTTGCGGCACGGAGCTGGTGCAGCTGGGCATTTGCGCCATCCAGGTCGCTGGCAGTCGTGCCGCGCTCAGCCAGCGCTGTGGCCAGTCGTTCCTCCACTGCTGCTGTCGCCGCACGCGCTGCCTCCAGCTGGCTCCCCGCCGCCGCAGACGCAGCCGCTGCGTCCTCAAGCGCCGCCTGGAGCGCAGCCTCCAGCGCAGCGCTCCGCGACGCTGCAGCCGCCGCCTGTGCAGCAGCCGCCTGGAGCTGAAGCTGCGCGTCGGCCAGCTGGTCGTCCAGGGTGTGCGCGTGAACGTACTCGCTGGTCAGCTGCTGCTCCGACCTTGCCAAGGCTTTCTCCTGCCCCTCCAGCCTCTGGCGCGTCTCAGCCAGCTCCACCCTGAGCGCGTCGCGCTCGGACTTGAGCCGCGCCGCCTCTGCCGCACCCTCGGCTCGCACCTGCGCAAGCGCCGCCACGCTGCCCCTCTGCAGCACGTCCAGCTTCCGACTGGCTTCAGCGGCAGCCGCCTCTGCTGCCTCCCGCGCAGCCACCAGATCGCTATCCAGTCGCGCGCAGGCGTCTTGTGCCCTCTGCAGAGCCTGCGCTGCCTCCGCGGCGGTGGCACCCGCGCTCGTTCGGGCCGTCTCCAGCTCGTCTGATATGGCTTGGCGCGCTGCCTCCGCTGCACGCAGCTCCCCCTGCAGCCGTGCAGCCTCCGCGGTGCTGTTTTCCAGGTCGTACCGCAGCTGCGCAGCGTCGGCGATGCTGCACTCCAGCTCGTGTGTCGCGTGTGCGGCACTCTCCTGGCTGGCGCTGAGCTCCCCTTGCAGCCCCTGCGCGTGCTGCATCAACGTTGCCACCTGTCCCCTGCTTGCCTCCAGCTCTTGAGCTCCGTGTGCGGCCGCCGCCGCCGCGCTCCTCAGCTGCTCCGCCAGCTCGCCCTCCCTCAGCCGCCACTGCTCAGTCTCAGCTCGGCTAGCCTCCAGCTCTTGTGACAGGTCGCCCGCGGTGACTTGGGTGTTTGTCAGCTCCTCGGACAGCTGGTCACACCTCACTGAGAGCCGCGCACACTCCTCCCTGCTGCCCTCCAGCGCCGCAGTCTGCGCCACAAACGCGGCACGCGCCTCGGCCATCTCTGCCCCTGCTTGCGCCTGGGCAGCCTCCATCATGCGTGATGCCTCTGCCGCCGCTGCCGCTGCGCGCTCGCTCTGCGCCAGAGCACACGCTCGCAGATCGGCGACCTGTTGCAGGGCGGCCTCGAGGTTGGCTCTGTGCTGGTCGCGCACGGCGGCCATGACGCCTAGGCGCAGCAGCGCAACGATGCGGCGCCGCGTCTCCCAGCCCAGCCTGTATGTGAGCTCCCTGTGTGCGAACGCGCACGCGTACAAGACAAAGTGTGCAAGCAAGCAGGCTGAGTGTGACAGTTGACAGGCTATGCACATCTGCAGGAGCCCTGGCCTCCACAAGTGCCAACTGCGCCAGCAGCGCCAGGCTGGCTTGCTCCGATGGCTGAAACCTCTGTGCGAGTTAGCAGTATTACGGTGCCAATATGGTCAAGTCCGTGTAGTGATTATACACACAAGTTTGAACTACTGGTGTTGTAACCACGAACTGCCAAGTCCTGTTGTTGTGCTGTGTGCTTAACACCGCTGAGCTCGGTGTCCCTGCTGTGCACGTTCAAATTGAACGCACAGGCATGGGCTTTTCTGCTACAAAATCAGCAGTGGCACGTGGCGTCAGTCTCTGCCTCACCACATCACGTTGTCAAGGGTTACCAGCCACCTGCGCGGTGCGTAGCCACAACTAGCTGGAGTATGCATCATGCCCAATGGGCGGCTGCTCATCTGGCTGGCACCGAGTGATAAAAGGTTAGCAGGTGCCTGCATCCTATATCCTAAGTGGTGGCAACAGCTTCATCGTCAGGTCTTTACTTATGACACAGCCAAACATTGTATGCTCGCCCACCTGTGGTCCTCGGCTGCGGCAGACCGCGCACGCCTCAGTGCCTCTTGCAGCTCCTCAAGGCTCCGCTGAGCACTGGCCTCGGCCTTCCTCGCCTGCTGAGCACTCTCTGCCAGTGCCTGCTCTAGCTGCTCCACTCTGTTGCCGCTGACACACAGCTCTGTCTGCAGCTGCTGCACCTGTTCGGCATGCGCGCGCTGTGCGGACGCCAACTCCTGTGCCGCTGCCTGCAGTGCGGCTGTGTGCTCCATCGCCTGTGCAGGTGTGATGGGAAAAAACAGCGGTCCCACCAACCGAGGCACTCCCTCAGATGCATTGTGAGTGTCTGGGGGGGCGGGGCATGTAGCAGCCGTGTTGGTAGTGTGGTCCCGGCTGTGCAATCCGACTGAGTATACAGCATGTCAGTGCAGTGCCATTGTGGCACCCTGGCGCTGCATGTATGCTGGGTACTATGAACAGGCAGCTACACATGCTCAGCAGGAGTGGCAGCAGGCGTTGGTAGGCCTGACAGGGCCGGGGTTTGTCTCCAGCAACACCAATGGAACACAGTTGAGGATGGTGGTTTCGACTGCCATAATATCATGCTCCTGGCATCTTTGAGCAACAAATGATGGAGCCCGCTGCTGGTGGTGGGCCAGCACGGCGCACATGTACGCAGCAGCTCATCAGAAGCGAATTTACCTTTCTTGCATGGTCGGCTTGACTGGTCTCCACAAAGCGGGACATCTCCTGCCCTTTCTCTGCACATAGATTGTATGGGTGGGGGGCGTGTGAACCGAGTTTCTGTTAGTGTGGAGGCAGTGCCACCTGTCACAGTGAACCATGATCCACAAGCTGCAGCAGAGGCTCTCCTGGCACCCACTGCGGAATCACAGGCTGTGTATTGGGTGGTCAAGTGTGCAGCATGTGCACTGGTCATTCAAGTCCAGCAGCGCCAGCAACGCCACATGCACGTCTACCCAGGTGTGAAATGGTGTGTCGCTCACAGCTACCACACAAGACAGTTACAAAAAAAAATGACTAGTCCGGTAGGAGGTCTGGCGATGGGTACCAAGCCGGTGCTCGGCTGCACTTTCCCAGGGCTCTGATGTGTGCACCAGTGATGCCTGGGTCTCACCCTGCAGCTTCGCCGAGACATCTTCCACCAAAGCAGTGGCAGCACCTAGCTCCCGTGACAGCCTCTCAACCTTGGCCTGTGCATGGGTCTTGGCTGCGTGTTCCTGCGGTGCCAAGCGCAATTGTGTTGTGTCATAGGGGAAACGCACACGGATTTACGGCATGCCACTCAGCAAATGTGGCTTTCATTGTCAAGAGCCTGCAGCAGTGTGCGTGCAGTGGGTGCTACTGCATTGTGCTAGCACACTTTCAGCAGCGCTTCTTGGCAAGCAGCAATGTGCAAGGTAGCAGGCATGCGGCGGCAACGTGCGCATGTCTCACACCCAGGCCCTAAGAAGAAAGTGCCACATGCAAAGTGCGCTGCGTGCCCAAGCTGGACTGGCAACGGCACCATTCAGGGGGGGCATTCGCTACCTGCTCTGCCAGTGCCTGTGCATCCCGCAGCTGCTGCGCCAGTGCTGAACGTCCGGCAGTGGCCTCTGCCAGCGCTGCCTGCAGCTCAGCACCCTGTTCGCGCAGCTGCCGAGCCTTGGCGCCCCATTCCTGCACATGTCAAGTAGTCGGCAGCGGCCGCAAGGCGGTCATTTTGAAATCCACGCGATGCCTGTGGGCGTGTGCAGAGAAGCAAAACGAAGCTTCTGCTTGCCCGGTGTGGGCACGCAGCAGGCATGGTGAAAAGCACTGCACATGCATGGCATAATTGTTGTGCTTGTGGCGCAGGCTGTGAGCATTATGTGTGCAAGCTTTGCACATGAGGGCAGCGCGCGGTCTGGTGGGGTGCATGGCTTGTGTGTGCAGTGACGTATGAGCATACCTGCTTGTCTGTGGCAGCCTGGGCACGCTCGACGGCGAGGTGTGCCTCCGCCGCTTGCAGCCGCACTGCCCATGAACACACAGCGCAAAGAGGCGGGCAGAATACAGCGAGAGCGTTTCTCAGTGCCTACCACACGTAAAACCACATGCTCCTAGTACACGCCAGTGCTAGTGCAGGAAACGCGTGCTGTGCCAGTAGGGATGACAGATGCGTACAGGCAGCACACCATCCTGGGTGCCTGCGCATCAGACACCACCTCGCAGGCAATATACACTACAGTAGTACTAGAAGTATTGTCTGCAGCAAAAGCGGGTGCTGGGCGACTGAGCTAGCACAGGCTGGGCAGCGCACCTTGCAAGTCCTTTGAGGCGTTGCGTTCACGGTCCGCATCGCAGTGGCTGTCTTGCAGTTTCGCTTTCAACATTGTGACGCGCTCGGCACCAGCGCTGGCCTGTGCTGCCATGTCGGCTTCCAGCTGCTTCGCAGTTGCTTGCAATTCGTGGTAATCCCGCTGCAGCAATTCCGATGCGCTCCTGAGGTAGTAGCAAAGCGGTTTCACAGGAGTAAAGGCCAGCACGCCACTAATGAGAGCCACACTAGGTGTTGCTGCAGCATGCCACACTGTCTCAGTGGTGTATTTGCAGCCACAGTAGTTTTGTGTGAGGCCCATCATGCCACCAGGTGTCGTCAGCGCAACTCGAGCGTACACACAACATGTTTCGCTGCTGGGGCCACATTTTGTCACAGTTTTTACAAGCACTCGAACGCGGACATCGCCTGTTCAAGTGCCATGGTGCCCTGTTGCTACTGCAAGGTACGTGCCGGCAGCAGGCACGCAGATAATGTCATGACTCACGTGCGAACAGCTGGTTCAGAGGGAAGCTGGACCCACACTGCAACTTGCCTGAGCTTCACCCCTTCATCTTGCAAAGCGGCGCACTCCTGCTTTGCCTCTCCAAGCTGCTGCCGCACATCTGCCGCCTGCTGCTGCGCGTCTGCCGCCTGGCGCCGCGCGTCCGCCACTTCCAGCCTTGCACTCGCAGCCTCTTGCTCTGCACGCGACTGCTGCTGCTCAGCACTCACTGCATGCTGCTGAGCACGGCCTGCCTCCTGCTCAGCGTCTGCCTGGCACTGCTGCGCCTGGTCCCTCTGCTGCCCGGCAGCCTCAGCCTCCACGCGAGCAGTCTCAGCCAGCTGCTGAGCGCTGGCCGCCTGTCGCTGGTACTCTGCCACCTGCTGCTGCAGGTCGGACGCCTGCTGCAGTGCTTGAGCTTCCACCGCTTCTGCCCTGCCTGCACGTGCCACATACACGGTACGGTACATGTGTGCATGAGCGCGACAGATGACAACACGGGTATCAAAGCACGCCAATGCATGGCAACGCCGGACGCACCGGCCCAACTCAGTGCAGAGGCGTGCCGCATGCTGCTGCCGTTGCAAGTGCGCATTTGGCGGGCAAGCCTGCACACAACAGCTAACCAGGCTAGCCATGCAATCCGCGTGCCCCCCACCTTGTGCCTCAGCTGTTGCCCCCTGTGCTGCCGCAAGCGCGCATTCACTGCTGACGGCCGCCTGAGCCATGTCCTGCTGCAGGCGCTCACAAGCGCTGCACTGCTCCTGCAAGGCGGCATCCGCAGCCTCCCTGGCTGCCTGCTCCTCGTGGTGCTTCCCGTGACTGCAACACAGGAGGCACGCACGTGCGCGCGGCGTGGCAGCAAAGGTACTTAAGGGTGTGCTGTGCAGTGTACAACAGTGAATTGTTACTGGCAACGTGGTGGACGCACCCAATGACTTCCAGGCACACAGGCCCGGCCGAGGTACCGGTGCTGCAAGGTCGCAGCTGCACAGAAAGCCTCGATGCACATGCCGCCGCGTCCCTGATAGGCTCTGCCGCTCCCAGTTTTTCAACCGGTGTTGAAGTTGCAAACAGAGCTGTGTGAGCCCAACCTCCACTCCGCTGTCCGAACAACAGGTTTACAAAATGCGCCTCGTTCAGCGTACTTCGTATCTGATCCGTTCGTTGCGAATGTAGAGTTGTAGTTGACATTTTACAGCCCTAGGTTGCAACATCCCTCCAGTTCTAGCTGAGACGCAAGGTGGGGAGCTACTTGGCGACTACATGAGTACACTGTTTCCTGTGGTGCTGGCATTAAAAACCGAAGTTCGGCACCTCACAGGTGCCAAGTTGCTACTGCAACAATCAGCCGGTGCAGCAGTGCACCGTTGGCCCTTACATGTCAGTGAGCTGCGCCTGCAGGTCTGCCAGCTGTGCTTTCATCTTCTCACGGTCCTTGGCCAGCTTCTTCAAGGCCTGAGAGCGGCACAGGGGTAGCACACCAGGGAAGTTCAGAACCCAGTGCTCGGCACTAGGCACGTATGCAATGGCTTACGCCGATGCCTAGCACTTCTCTGACCTCAAGTTGTGAAAATATTTCCTTTGAAGAATGCTTGGCAGCAGCGTAAAACATTAAACAGGTGCAGCCGGTGTGTGACAATAGTATGGCCAGCCCTTCACCTTGCGCATGGTGTCTCCAGCCTCAGCTTCCTGCTGGTGTGCTGCCGTTGCCGTTGCTGCTCCTGCGCGTGATTCCTCCACGCTCTGCTGTAGCTCACTCCTCTCTGAACCAACACAGGAACCCACAGATGCGCAGACCAGCACAGTTTGTGGTGGTGGTGCGGTCACGTTTACCACAAGGCACTGCGGCGGCAAGACCTGGCTGCACGTTTTACGCACAACTGGGTAAAATTGCAAGACATGTCCAGGTACACGGGACTAGACTGTGGACAGCGATTGTTTAGCAATGCTGTGGTGCAGCCTCAGTCTGCCTTGCCCAGTTTAATGCCTGCACACTGCACTGCATAGGTGGACTGGCTACTTCAATTGACAGGTGCACACGCCCTCGGTGTCAGCCACCACGATGCACGGCATGCGTGTCAGTGTACCAGCCGTGAGAGGAGCGGCTCCCAGCTCAGCAGCAGTTGATGTGTGGTGACCTGACCAATCTGCCAGTATGGTAGGAACGGCCGTGTTGCCGACACTGTAGAGCCTCTGAGTGAGCACATACCTGCAAGCAGCTGCTGGACTTGCTCTGTGAGGGCAGCTCTGGCCTGCTCCGCTCTGCAACATGCTCACACAGCGGCAGCGCGCGACCGAGTTACCACCATCCATGGCCAGCACACATGTTGATTCACGCTTTGCCACGTGCCACCGCAAGCCTTATACACACAGGGCAGGGGCAAGCAGGTACGGGGTGCATAATCGGCACACCAAGCTGGAGTGCTATACACTGAGGTGCCAAATTTTCTCGCCAGCCGCTACCCTGGCGTGTGTGGCAGCTGTGCCAAGGCCAGTGGCACCTGCCTTGCGTTGGCACTGGTATGTTGTGCTCCCTGCATTGTCACCCCTTGTGATGTGTACTTCGAGAAGTATGTTGGAGACAGACCAGCCGGATTCAACTAGCCCGCAAAGCATTTCAATAGCCCAACAAGTACCATGCACAACTTCGACATTGGCTGCCCGGGCAATGAGGACACTGCTGCAGCAGGCGCAAAGGCACTGCACCGTGGTCAAGGACAAGCCCACCCTGCAAGCTGCCACAGCTCAAACCCATTCAAAACACATGTACAACACCAGTAGTCTCTGAGAGCAGCAGCAGAGACAAGTCAAATTCACCTTGCAAGCTGCTCCCCCAGAGAGTCCACCTGGTGCGCAGCAAGGCTGGCGGCCTGGCGCGCAGCTTCCCTCTCTCCCGTGAGTGCTCTGATCTGAACCTTTTGGACTTCGACAGTCCTGCCATAGCTCTCTATGGTCTCCTCAAGCTCCTGGTACTCGGTCTTGTGGCGCTCCAGTGCACCCTGGTGGCTGTCACAGCCAGACACCAAGGCAAGAGGGCTCGTGGAATTCTTAGTATACTGTCACTGGTATTGTGTTGTGTTCCACGTAGTCTGGTAAGCAATGTGCCAGGCCAGAAACCCCTGGTGGCCGGCACCCACATGGCTTGTGCAGTCACAGATGTGCAGTGTTGCGAAGCGCCCCTGGGCTCTGGTCCGCATGTCACTTACTTGGAGAGTGGACATGAGATATGTGCTGGCGCTTGACACACCAAGTGCCACTCAAGGTGGGGCGACTGCTGGTAATGAAATGCTGTGAAGCTTTACTTGAACCCTTGTACAAGACATTGTGATGTGACCGCGTGTTTGCGTATGCCTCAAGTCTTGTGTAAGCACAGGGACACGGTAAAGACCTACATCCTGGTCGCGCCATACATGTGCTACCTGCCTCCTGTGTACTTGTGACACTGTGCACCTGTAGTGACACCTGTAGGCTAGTGTACAAGCAGAGCACGCCACACCCCCACCTGTGTATGACGTTTTTCAAGAGGCCTTCCATAGTGGCCTTCTCGTCTCTGTTCCTTGACTGCAGTGCTGCCAGCTGCTGACGCATGGCCTCCTTTTCTGCCAAGCCCGTGCACGCAGACTCGCGCAAGCGCTCAAACTCCTGTGCGCCACGGCGTTGACGTTAATAGCACAAGCCAAGCATTGGACACGTAGTCAGCAGCGGCAGCAGTACAAGCGCAGAGGTTGGCAACATGGTTTGTATCTCTGGCATCGCGTGCGCATGTGACCATGCGCACCAGCTCAAACTCTTACAAAAAGATGTGAGGAATGTAATGCCGCTGTTGCGGGTGTTAATGCCGGTGTTCAAAGAACAGCAGGTGAAGTGCTTTGGGCAATGACCGTGTGTGCTTGTTGGTGGTGCCTGAGCACAGGCGCCCACTGGTTCACGCACTTGCACCTTGTTACCCGGGGTGTGAGGAATGTGGCATGCAGAGAACACACGCGAGTCCAGCAACAACATTGACACACGGGGTGTCTCTACTGAGTCGCACAGGAGAGCCCTGAGAGCACACGAACACAGTACAAGACCGCACCCCCCTGCCATGCACACACCGCACCAGAGCGCTGCCAGGCGTGCTGCACATGCAGTGGCACCATCAACCCACTGTGTGGCATGCCACTGTGTGGCATGCCCCCAGTGAACTGCACGGACACGGTGACGGCTGGGTTTCAGCTACTTGGTTACTTCCTGCAGTCAGCGGTAGCCCCACAGCCGGCTTACCGCCTGTCGCGCCCCCAGCTGTTCCCTCAGCCGTTTGATTTCGTCCACCGTGCCACGCAGCGACGCACTGCTGCCATCTGCAAAGGTGCCAGGACATGCAAAGTGATATGTGCAAGTGTTGCACTGGTACGTTTGTATGTGGCAATGGGGGTGCATCATGGCTAGCTGCTGTGATGGCAGAGGGGTTTGCAACGGGGGGGGGCAAGAGGAGCAGGCAGCATTGTCAAGCTGTAGCCAGCATGCTGCAACGTCATTGAAGTACTGCAGTGACGTGCTGTAAGCATGTGAGCACACACTGGTGCGATCCCTGCTGACGCCGCTGCTGGCCACCTTCAGTGCCACAATACAGGTAACACCATGCGGTGCTTAACAGGCAACGGTGTTTGCAGCTGTTGGGTAGTGCTGACCTACAGCTGAGGCGTCCACCACTCTCCGCGGTACGTTTTTGATGTCCCTCGCTCTGGCAGCATACCGCAGTGACATCATGGTCTGCTGGTAGAAAGTTGAAGATGTCCTGCAATCGCACACAAAAACACAGGAATCCCAGTGAAACACAGCAGCGCAGGCCTTCCGGATGGGACCCATAGCACCACCCACGCCCCACACAGCCTGCACCACGACTACACTTACGCCAGAGTGCTTTTCATGTGGTTGCACTGGGCTTCGTCATGCCTGTCGTGCGCTCAATGACAGTGCGAGCGATGCGCTCAATGGCAGTGCGGGCGAGCGAAAACGACATCGAAGGGATTCCGCATGACAGACCACTGCATAGGTAGCTGTGCGAGCGGTGGCAAGTGGTGTGGTGACAGTGTGTCGACCCTACAGCACGGCGTTAACATCTGTTCAGCTGCCGCAGGCTCAGAGACGCCCGCAGTGTGGGCGCCAGCCACGCACCTGATGCACGTCATCATGAGCGTCTTGCAGTTGCCCCCGAGCGAGTCTTTGAGCAGGTGTGTGAGCTTGGAGTTGCGGTAGGGGATGAAGGGCTTCTCATTTGGGTTTGCCTGCCCCTTGCTGACAGCGCGGTGGTACTGCACATGTGGGTGAACACCGCACACACAGCGCACCAGTATCACCAGGGGGTGAGCAGGGAATGGTGGTCAAGGCTTTTAATGCGCGCCGGTTCAACACTAGCAAACTGCTGCCAGTGGAGAAAAAACAACCTGGACAATTGTATACTCGTGTGGTATGTACCTCAAGTAGTACATGTATAGTGTCATCATGGTATGGGCGTGCCACAGGATTTGTCCACTGCAAGTAGACAGTGGGAAGCTGCTTGTGGAGCAGTGGTGTACGCTAGTGCACCTGCTTCATCCAATAGTCACAATAACTTGGCCCATCTGGAGTGCCCGGTACCGCGTGTTTTACTCGGTGTTACCAGGGCCTCTGGCACTAGGAACCCCCAACATTGATGTCGCACTGTTTGCTGGCAAGGTTTCAACAGTGCGTGCTACAAGCAGCAGCAAGGATACCTAGGGCTGAAACCGCACCAGCTTGCACCGCACCAAGACATTACATTTCACACACACGCAACGCGCACTCACACTTCGGGCAGCGCCAAGATCAATATACCACCACCACTTACACTGGTGCATGCTCCTCTTTGACAGTGCACACAGCAGCGCATGGCAGAAGCTTGCACACATGGGACTGCAACTGAGAACTGAAGCCATGCAGCGTGCAGATACAACCTCGGTGTGCATGGTACCGACTTCTTGACATCTTGCCAGCCAGTACCACACACACACAGACGCGCATGTTTCCACCGCGCTCTGCACGCCCCACGCGGAACTTGATAAATGTAGATACTTGACACTTAACATGTGTAGGCTTACCTTTGACAGTGCAGACAGCACGTCTCCCAGCAAGCTGAGCGATAGGTTGATGTTCTGCGCCTCTGCCAGGGTTGCGCCCTCCGCTCCGCTCTGCGCCACTCGCTCAGACCCCGCCAGGTCAATCAGCTACATCAATTCATGCACAAGGTTACATTGTAAGGCACACACAAACCACGTAGCTGGGGTGAATATTGACTGCACAGGTGAAGTATGCATTGATACTACTACCGGTATTACGTAATACTGACAAAACATGCCACATGACTGCGCTCATAATGCGCCCGTGGCTGCCCATAGCTTGTGTGCTCCCAAGCACCCACAAACAGATCATGCTACCGCCCGTCTGGTGACACACACCTACAATGTGCACTATGCGTTCGTGGGTGTCCACACAGCACCTATACCACTGGCCTGCAGCTTGCCAACACGCGCGCCACCCCCCGGTGTACCCGTGTCTGCTCTACCTACTCAGTACTGATCTACCAGAAATACTTATCTACTTGAAGTACGTACTAAATTTGCCGGTGATGGATGATGGTGCAAACATGTGTAGAGTGGTGTTCTGGGTGCCTTGCGCGCATGTAGGGTGGGGGCTATCTGGTGCTGAGCAGGTGCATAAAACACCCCATGGGCTTCAGGTTCCTTTCACATAGTATACACCGTCAAGTACATGTACATAATGCAGTGTATGGCGCTGGCCTGCAGATTGTTGAAGCCCACACCACCCCGTGGTGTACACGTGCCAGTGCTACCTACCTGATAGTCATCTGCCAAAAAAAGTGTGTACCGTAGATGCGTTTGTGGGTGCGGCACACAGCATGTACTTCGAAGTATGCTTCATGTGCATGTGCATATTGAAGTGTAGTGGCACTTGGGTGCTGACGCGCGTGCCAGTGCCTGGTGCGCACATGGTAGCTCTACCAACCTGGCATTGACCAATATACCATTAATGGATGATGCCACAGAACATGTGTCGATGGCTTTCTAGGTGCCCCACACAGCATACACCTCAAAATATCTGTCAAGTTCATGTGCACATACTACCATACACTGAAGCATGTACTTCGAAGTACTGCATGGCGCTTGCCTGCAGCTTGCCGACGCGCACGCCACCGCCTGGTGCACCAATCCTTGGTGACCCAGGACTGCCAGGTAACCCTGGAGAGCTGGGGCTAGCAGGCGCGGTGGCGCTGCGTGGGGAGCCTGGCGCGGCAGGGCCGCTCGTGCCGGTGCTGGGTGTGGTGGTGCTCTGCTGCTCCCTCTCGCTAGCCTGCAGCAGTGTGTGTGAAGTTGGAAGTTGAGCAATGGCGCTGGTGGGGTAGTAGGGGTGCGCACGCGGGCGCCTAGTATCGAGCGGCCCTGCTGCTTATACTTCTTCAAGTACGTACCTGTAGAAGTACAATTTCGCTCGTTTGCAAACACAAGGCGGAGTGGGTAGCGATGGGAGTGAAGGTGCGCACGCATGCACTGACAAAACAGCGTCAGAGCCGAGGTGTGTACGGAAGAGTATGGTTGTACACACACACCAAGTGTGACACCATACCATTGATGTGTTTCCACCATGCAGCAACATGCAAGGGCATCATGCACTGCAGTGGGCACCTCTGGCGCCATCATCACAGTGGCGTCCACAGCCCAGGCATCGCACAGCATAAATGAATGACAGCATGTACACGCATGTGCACATGCATGTGCACCAAGGTTTGCCTCATGCTCCCGCTTGCATCCCGCTACCAGTATTTGAATGGTGACATGTGTATCATCAATGCCCAGCATGCCATCCAACTTGCAAGTAGTGGAGTACTGCGGTACATGCCATATACCTCGGAAACTGACTGAAACACATCCTGCAAGCGGCATATAGCTGCCTCACTGCAGATGCAAAATACTGTTAACCCTTGATGGGGTGCAAAGGCCATTCAAGCGCTGTGACTGATGCTCACCTCTACCCAGGTGGCAGCATGCCATAGGTTACCGCAGCTGGTTCAGCCGACATATACTGCTGAAGTACATGACGACATAAGGACCACTGTCGAACACCAAGCTTGTGTAGTGTGCTGTGTTTCAATATGCTAAAGCTAAGATGTGCAACTTCTCACCTCCACGAAAATGAAAATGAATGGTATGGCTGGGCATGGCTGCGAGAGCTGGCAGCAATGCTGCAATGCCCCTGCTCGCATAGCACATCAATCTGCACCTACTGCACTCTCTCTCCGTGGAAACCCGTGAGATATTCGCCTCGGGTGTGCAGAACACGCACGACATCTTCCAAAGCTATCCCATACATCTGTATATACCCAGAATACATGCATGCTACTACAGTAGTACATATCACCAAGTGCAGTGCAGACCAAGTGGAGAGTACTGTTGAAGTACTACTGGTGGTACAGGTACGTACACATACTTGAAGTATAGTATAATACTCTCACCTCCACCTCAATCTGCAGTATGGCGTGGCTCCTGGAGCTTCTCTCATTGAGGTTAGTGGCGCTGGTGGCGCGGGCCGCCATCCCCCTCCCCACCATAGCCAGCACTTCCTCAGCGCTGGTAACGGGAAGCCGCAGCTGCCGGCTGCCCGTGAGGTACACGCCACGCGTGGGGTGCTCTCGGATCTGCCAGCAAATGAAGCACGGCGGCAAGAGTGGCCATACTTTGGCTTAGGTGGTGAGCTGATGTAGTTGGTATGTATTTTTTGCGCCCCTAGCGCGTGCAACGGTACGGGTACAATGAGTGCTGGCAGCCAACCAGCCACAATGTGTCCACGGTCCCGTATAGATGTACCCATGGTGGTGTACGGGTGTCCCTGATATCCAACACAAAAATGGTCACAAGTAGCTGTGTCAAGAAATCAACTCCATTTCTGCCAGTGAAGTGTTTACACAGTTGAGTGACTGCGCCTGCGGCTGCACCGTGTGTGTGGTGCCAATGGTTTGGGAGTGTAGGCATAGGATAGCAAAGTAGCAGAGTGTAATGCAGTGTGCATTTGACCTGCGCTGACGCTCTTCTGCACCTGGCTGTACTGGCCCCAGTCGTCATGCCACAAAAAGTCGACACGGTTTTGTGGTGACGCCACTACACTTTATGCAACTATCTCACGGAGATCAGGCGTGACACCTGCACTTGCCTGATCAGCCTACTGCGCCTCCACCCTACTCTTCATCCTTGTCGGTTACCAATGCTGGTTCTTATTCCCCTGTGACCCATGCACTAAAACTCTCTCCCTGCAGTGGTGCTAGCAATGGTGGAAGCGCACATCAAGTGTGCCACACAATGTGCAGCCCCACGCTGTCAACCATGAAATCATCTGGCCATGCACTTGGAAAATTCCATGGTTTATGATCCATGATTGGAAATTCATGATTGATTACTCATGCCTGTTGCTCCCCCTCAACCTCTTGCACAAACACTTCAGACATGCACGCTCCAGCAGTATTCCGGAGAGCGTGACACACAGTCACACGCAGTGACACTACACCCACCTCTATCTTTTGGTCCCCTGTGCCATCCCCACCGCCCCCCAGCAAGCTCACAAAGGTGTTGTTGTAGAGCTCCACAAATGTGATGAACACCATGAACACCGTCTGCGCAGTGGATGCGGCGTCTGCCTTGAGACTGTCCAGCAGCAGCCGCACCGCGCGCGGCAGCATGCCTGGGTCGCCTGGCGTGCCGCTGATGGTGTGTGTTTTGCCTGCAGGCAGCGGTGGTAGCAGCAGTGGCGGCAGCAGCAGCGGCGGCAGTGGCAGCAGCGGCGGCAGCAGCAGCAGCAGCAGCGTGGTTTGGCATGTAAGAAGTATATGTTAGCCTACGTAATATGAGTACGGACATTTGCGCACCACGTGCACCTGATTGATGCTGCCGCCTGGCCAGCATGTATGTACAACGACAACTCCTTAGAGGTCTAGGCTATAACTTATGGCCAACTCACACACTCACACCTCTTCATAGTACTTTTGTCACACCTGTGCAGTGCATTGCGTGTTAACTGGCAGCACCAGCAACATGCGGCATTTCCGCGTGGCACTGCTGCTGGCACTGCAGTGATGATTCCGCCATGGGACAAGCAGCCACTGGGCATGCGTGCCACCCTGGGGCAGGGAAAAGCGGTGGGTTCGTTCCCAGCGATGCCACACACCGCAGCACTTGCCTGAGCCCGTCATGCCATAAGCAAACACGGTCGCTGTGAAGCCATCTGCAGCCGCCCGCACCAGTGGCTTCACCAGGTCGAACACCTCCACTTGCTGTGCTGCATCCCCGAACACCCTGTCGAATGTGAACACATGCTGCCCCGCCTGCCCACCACCAACACCGCCACCAGCAGCAGCTGCTGCCTTGGATGAGGATGCGGCTGCCGCCCCTGGGGGCACCAGTATCGCCAAGCGGTTGCCCCCTTCCGTCGAATCGTGCAGCACGCACGAGTCGCTTGCACCGCCACCGCCATCGCCACCACCGCTGCTGCTGCTGCTCTCTGGCCTTATGCGCACTGCCACGCACACCGATTCCATCGGCAGCGCCACCGCGCCTCGCGCTCACAATTACACAGTGCAGGATGCTGTTGTGAAGTGCGCTGCTGCTGTTGCTGCTGCAGAGCAGTGCTGCCCCCCTTCTTTGCTCATCACGCGGTTTCGTCGGTTTCACCTTCGTGCACATGTGACGGCAACACAACAACAACGTGGTCGCTCAGCAGCAGTCTTCCTGTTGTTGGGAAAGTTGCTTCCGGGCAGTCAGTGTGTGGATAGCCGCACGCCTGCTGTTCTACATGGCTGCTGCCAGCATTGTGCCACGCGCCGCGAAGGCAGGTGCAGCAGCAGCAGCAGCAGCAAGGAGCAGGAATGTCGGCACTACAAAACCCCAGTCACACAACATGCACCAAACAGACAGGTACGCTGTGATGATGTGGTTGATGGCGGTATGACATGTGCCTTTATTGTGTGGAAAGGGCTGGTGGCGAAGGGCTAACACAGAGCCCTGGATGAGAACCTGGTCATGCGAGCAAGTCACTGTATGCACCTCACTACCGTAGTGGACTTGCATTAAGCTCCTTCGGGGTAGGGCACGCCCTGTGCACATGGTGTGCGCGCCCTGCAAAAGAGCATGTTCACGCGTGCCCGTCCCCTGTTACTAGCCAACCAAATCGCAATTCCCAGAACTATTCATTCTAAAGTAAGCCTCAGCATGTTGCTCAAGCACTGCTAGTGCACTGAATACTACATGGCTATGGAGCACGGATGGCATGCCCCTTGCAGCAAAGGCGACGCGCATATACTAGTGGTACATGGGCGGCAGCAGCAACTACCTTTGCCACCACCGCCGGCTCATGCACCCCGTACATGCACATGCACATGAGCAAGGCAGCAGGCATGCCCACACTGTGTGATGCCACACCCATTGCTAGCACTACCAGTACTTGTGGGTAGGGGCATGCACCTGAACGCATGAGCTAGGGACTCCAGACAGCGGTATATCCTACGGCGGGCCGGCCTGCCCACTCAGACACCCCGCTCGCCTCTCGACCTGGCTCCCATTGTGGTCCGGTGGTGGTGCCCCCCGTGTGGTGGTGTGTGCGGCAAGCATGCGCCAAGTGTTTGTGTTGCAGTGGCACGCGCGTGTGTGTGGCGTCCTCAGCTGCTGAGCACGGTTTCCAGCAGCTCCTTCCACTGTTCCTCGGTGGCGGAGCTGGAGATGGCACCAACCTCAATCCTGCACAGTTGAAGTACAAGTTGAAATTTGTGCACCGTGAGAGCAATGGTGTTGTTGAAGTGAGATGACCGGTCATGGAGCAGCAGGCAGGTACGTGAATGCAGCCAGAACACGCACGGACTACAACCTGCGCACTTGCAGCTTTTGCCAGAGAATGTGACTGCACCCAGCGGCCCCAGTGCGGCACGCTTGACACGGCGGTGCACCAGGCAACATGGTAGACTTTTTCCATAATGGAGGTTCAACCGCTTTCATACATGCACGATATGGCAGGGTGACACGAAGGTCTGCCTACACAAGTGCAGTGGTGCACACATCAGCTTTGTTGTTGGTGCGCGTGCACCCTGCAGTACACAAGGTGCAGTAACATCAGTAACTGGGGCTTGCCCCAGTGCTGATGTGCGTGCACACCTACACTCTCAATGCACACACGGCAGCACAGTGGCATTGCAGACCACCACGTCAAAGTCACCCCTGGGTGGCACAACCTTCTTGTACTAAGGTGCACGCCACTAGGGCAAAAAAACACGCCCAGAACTTATCGCACGAGCACCGTGTCAGTGACTTTTGATCCGCATGTGAGGCAACTACTTCTAGACGTGTACGATTACATGGGATGTTGTGCTGCACTTACCCATTGACAAAGACAGTGGGTGTGACGTGCACGCCACGCTTGCGGTGGTACTGAGTCGCCCACTTGATTTGCTAAACAATCACAGGGGACGACACGGGGGGCGGTATGCAGGCAGGTACAGCACACAACGCACCGGCAAAGGGCGTCAGTGGTCACCCACCGGCATAAAGAGGTGAACCTAGCCGCACATTACAGGCATCACAGTAAGCTGAGAGGTAGGTGAAACGAAGTCTCACATGCAAGTACTGCATACACAACAAAATGCAATCGCATGCAGGTGGCCATCACATATCTGTGTTATGCGACATGGCATGGTGCCGCCGTGTGCACCTGCGACAACCTCTTGTGCCCTCCAGCGCCACCTGACACCACCATCCCCAGCCCGCTTGTGCCTGCGCCACCATTGCTGTGTGCACTGCATTTTGTCGTTGCCGCTGACAAGACCTCAACCCCCACCACAGCCCCTCAGGGCACTGGCCACTTGTGGCAGCGCCGCCACACCTTGCCACAGGCGTATCTTTAGTGATGGGTCACGGCTTGCAACATGGGGGTGCAAAAGAACAAATATATTATACCAAGTATAAAATACGGCGTTTTACTATGCCCGAAATCGCAATATACGGCGTACTTCAACTATATGCCGTATAAATACGTTCATGTGGAGTATACGTTATACGCCGTATTTACATACTTCGAAGTATGTTACATGACGTATAATGACAATTTTATGCGCTGTGACCCACCACTATGTACTTCACTCGAAGTATTTTAGAATGGACCACAGGCCCATTCCATGATGGCACGTGTGCCATAAGGCACCAAAAAACCTGGGTTCAGAACGCGCCCTGCTTCCTACTAGAAGTATGGTAATACCATGCACTGTGAGTGGCGCTGCGTGCGAGCTGCTGTGTCCACGCCATGGACATGCCACTGCAGCCCGCACACATGTCCACGGAGTATGTGTGAATGTACATCCACTGAACCATAAAAAGCTGCCGTGTTGGTCACCCAGAAACTTACCACTACTACTATGCCTGAACAATGCCATAGGGGCGGTAGGGGCACTTTAGGAGCCGCTTGACAGGAATTCTGAAGTAATCATACGCGTACTATGCCTGGTAGCTTATACCGCAAAGTCATGTAAGGCGCAGTTTGATCTTGGAGCCAACAATTAACAGTAACTGACCTGGGTGACTATTTAGCGAGTATACGGGAGTGATGTGTACATAACGCCGGTTCATCACGTGCTTCCATAGCCGCATGCACCGCACGTGAGGTGCCAGCACAGCGCCGCCAGCCACCTGTGGGTCATGTGCATGGTTTGATTCTTACAGTTACATTCTTACAGGCAGGACTGAAGTACATACTTACAGTGTCATGCTTACAGTTACAAGCTTACCTGCGTCATGAAGGTGCCCATATTTCCCGCCGCCTTCAGCTTCAACTCGTCCCGCACAGCCGCCCTGTCCACTCCCACGCTCTCCGCAATATCCGACAAAATATCGTAAATTTCGCTTCGCGTCTTGTCGATCGTCACGTCATCGATGAACTTCTCTTCCCGAGCCTTCCACACTGCGCCGCAGTAGTCAAAGAATGCCTCTGGCTTGACGGCCTTGACTGCAAGCACAGCCTCTGGTGTGTGTGCTCAGCAGCACAAGCGGCAGAGCCAGCAGCGGTGGCGACGAAACGAGGGCAGCGGCGGCAGGAGGGAGCAGCGGCGACAGCATGAGCAGAGGCAGCGGAACGTCAACTGTTGCTGGCAACATGAAACGGTGAGGCACGCAGGACCGCAGGACTGCAGGCGCTACGGGCTGCCGATCGGTGGACGCAGAGTGCGGACACTGTTGAACATCGAAAGCATGACCGGCTTGTGCTCCTCACAAACCACTATTACATCACATCCCTGTATATATACAGCTCATGCCAGCAGGTTCCAGGTGAGCACCAGCATACGGGGCGAGCCAATTTGCACCGTGCAGCAATACTAACCCTAAGTGTTCAATACCAGTACTTTGCACGGCAAGCACCCGCGCAGCTGCTGACCAGACACAGTTGATGACCACGCTCTACTTCCGCAAGTACACTACTCCAGCACCACTGCCCGCAGGACATGGGCGTGGTTGTGCATGCAGCCTGGGCCTGTCATCAACATGCATGATGACACCACTTGCATTCAGGGCCTCAAAGTTGAAGTGCAGCTGCTGCTTGCAGCCTTCGACACAGCAGCCTCGTGTGCACAGCTGCAGTGGCAAGGTTTCGCGAGCGTCACAATTGTGTGAGTCTCAGCATGCACGAGGGTGCCAGTCATACTGCTGCTGAGCAGCGCCCACCATGTGCTCAGCAGTACCCTTTGCTCAGCAGTGTATTGTGCTCAGCAGCGCAGGCTCACCGTGCATGTAGGTGCTCTGTGGGTGCCAGGGCTGCACCACCTGGTACATCTTCCACTGCACTCCCTTGCCTGCACATGGGCGCACGAGGCAATGGTAGCACCAACAATACGTCACTTGTGATGTCATGCTGTAGCATCTGGCGCCCCCGCTGTCGTACACGGTCCTGCGCTGTGCCAACAAATCAAATGATTATGATGCTGCCTGGCAAAGAAGTCTGTCGAGTGGATGACTTTTCTGCGTCATTGTTTGAGTGGCTTCGAGAGTAACCCGCCGCCACATCATTTTGGTTGACCAGGCGCAAAAATGCTAGCGTGTAGTGGCTCACGAAGGGACCCAAGGTGAGCGTGACAATATTGTTGATGAACTCTGCTAAAGTGCAGGTCCTTCATTGAAGTATACTGCAGTCCTTGAAGTACAGGTGTACACACATGTACGGCCTGGGCAGCGGCTCACCGGCATACTGTGGCAGCACACCCTGAATCGTCCCATACAAGCGGCCAGCGTAGGGGCAGGCCTGCGGGCACAGCAGCAGAGGCAACAGCGGCAACGGAGCAGCACCAGGTGCTGAGCCAGTGAAAGGCACTATCAGCAGGCTCGCTACAGGTAGCTGCGTCGTAGGCATGTTCAGGGCAGGCGCACACATGCTGGTCACTTAGCAGCGATGCCTGGAGACAGGTGTCTGCAGCAGCAGCAAAAGGTGGGGGAGTTGCCACTGCTATCGCCAGTACAGGCAGCCTCAGCTCTCACCAGGTCCAAGTACAGCTCCACGAGCACGTTGGGAGTCGCGCTGGTGTCCGAGTGAGGCATCACGTGCCCCAGCGGGCGTGGTGGCAGTGGGGGCAGATTCAGGCCCATGTACATGCCATTACCGCCACCAGCTGCTGCTCTCTGGGTGCTGCGCGCTCGCCCTTGCTGCTGCGCCACGCTGCCTGTCAAGCTGCTGCCATGCCAGTGGGATGCTGCCGCCAGTGCAGCAGGCACAGGTGTGGGAACGATTGCGCAAGTGTGGAGCAGGAAGCCCCTAGCCGGAGCAGTGACCAGCAACATCAGCAGTAGTGCCAGCCAGATCACGAGCCTCCGTGCTGCCGCCATGACAACAATGCAGCTTGTGGCTGCCTGCTCTGCTGCAGCTGCAGCTGCAGCAGCTGCCAGAGCTCTCGAGCCGGCGTAAGTGTGTATGCGTTTGTTTCGTGTTGCATACAGCACCACCCTTGAACTTGGAGTTGTTGAAGTTGCCGTGCTCAGCATGCTGGGAGCAGCAGCGTCTGTACATCGGTGGTTTCACACTTCCATCACTTCGAGTGCCTGAAATCACCATGTCCACACAAAATCAACTGCACACACCTCATGCTTGGACATGTTCACACAATGCACGCAGCAGCACTTGGCAACAACACCGCATAAAACCAACACAATACGTAAACAATTTAACATGCATTCACGTGAGCGGCACAGCAGCCGGTGCTGCTGCTGAGCAAGAACACTCCACAGCAGCTGGACAGGAGCAACCCCGCCAACAGCACCAGCAGCTCTCCACAGCAGCAACTCAGAGCCGCGGTATGGCACGGCTGCACAAGCTGCAGCAGTTTGCACTAGCAGTGTTTAGCCCTGGTGCCTGCAGTGTGCAGCAGCACTGCTCAGCACCCGTCGCTGACCAGCAGCAGTGCCCTGTTGCCACAGTCGCTGTTTACAGCCACACCCCCACCTCCAGCCATGGCAGGTAGGCACAATCCCGGCTACAGTGGAACCGGTGGGCAACCCACTGAAGCCCCACTGCTCAGCAGCAGCACCAGCGGTTTGTGCTCAGTAGCAGCACCAGCAGTTTGTGCTCAGCAGCAGCACCAGTTTGTGCTCAGCAGCAGCGCCAGCGGTTTGTGCTCAGTAGCAGCGCCAGCAGTTTGTGCTCAGCAGCAGCACCAGCAGTTTGTGCTCAGCAGCAGCACCAGCAGTTTGTGCTCAGCAGCAGCACCAGCAGCTTGTGCTCAGCAGCAGCGCCAGCAGTTCGTGCTCAGCAGCTCAGTACCCCCGCCCATACGGCCCCTGCTGGTATCCATCCCCATAGCCATCTTGGTAGCCATCATCCTCGCCAAAGAAGTCATCCTGTGGCGGTGGTGGCGGGGGGCGTCGCCTCTGCTGCTGAGCACCGCTTTTGCGTCCGCGGCCGCCACCGCCGTTGCCGCTGGGAATCAGGTCTCCAATCACCGGCAGCCCGCGTGCAAAGGTGATAAACAAGGGCAACATGTTGCTGCAGGGGGACAGGGGGAGAAGGGGGGGAAGGGGGATGTTAGGGGGGAGGGGGGTCTTAGCTTGTGTGTGTTGACCGCGCCATGCAGAGCTTGTGTGGTCATGGGCTGTGCGCATGACACAGTAACAATAGTCAGGCGAGACTGCAGCCTGCAGGTGCAGATTGCACCTTGAACATGGTGCACGACGCGGTGCGCGCAATTGCCCGCCAGCAAATACCAAGCACAACACATGTTGCGGACCACCATTATAAGTGGGTGCATGTGATGTGGTGTATGACACTGCGTGTGCAGCAAGCACCGCCACTCGCAATGCCACGTGTGCGGTGCGTGGCACTCCTCATGCAGCGAGCACCACCATTCGCCACGCAATGTGTGCAGTGTGTGGCACTCTTATGCAGCAAGCACCGCCATATTCGCCATGCAACGTGTGACGTGTGTGGCACTGCTTGTGCAGCGAGCGCCACCACTCGCCATGCAACAGCGCGGCAGCAGCAGCTGGGGCACTCTTGACTAGTGATGGGTCACGGCGCATAACGTATTTTATACGTTATACAAAATACGGTGTATGTCTACGCCCAAGAACGCGATATACGGCGTGTTTGTCGTATAAATACGTTCATCTGTATACGCTGTGCGGCGTATTTTCATACGTTACTCGGCGTATAATGCGAAAACTATACGCCGTGACCCATCACTACTCCTAACTCACCCATACAGATTGAGGAAGCCAAAGAGCTCAGCGGCCAGCCCAATGATGGGGTGCCCTGTGAACACAAAGAAGACTCCCAGAGCAATGATGATGGTGCCGCGGAGTCGCCTGGGGGCGGCAAAGTAGCGCACACAGCTGCTGGGACCCACTAGCAGGGCCACGCCTGCCAGCAGGGCAAGCTGCATTTGAAACACAAGAAACAATTTGCGAACTCAAGTAAGCGTATACATAGATGTATGGCGCTGACGTGCTCAGCAGAGGTTCGCAACAGCAGCAGCAGCAGCAGACACCTGTCTCATTTTGTGGTCTGCGGGCATCAGAGGCATAGAGGGCCATGCCGGTCGTCACTGCTGCCGTGTCTGTGTGCAAACTACTTCGGAAGTATGCTAACCCTAAGCATGTATGCTCTGCCACCGCTTGTTCAGGGAATGCGCACAGCGATGGCATGTCCTGTCATGACAAGGGTGCAAATGCGCTGTTGTTTTTCCGGGCGCATGCTGTACACATGGGTTGGCACGGACACTGCTATGTACCATGCTGAGCACCTCCATTGCCCTAAAGCATTCCTTTTCTTGGTGCTAGCTATTGTACTGTAGTACGCACGCATGCCACCAGCAACGGTGACAAGAGCGGCCAGCAGCGCCCGCTGCACAGTAGTTTGTTGTTGACTTCAATTTGAATTTGAAGTTGAAGTTGCACTTGACTCACATTTCCGAGGCGTATGAGGAACTTGTTGAAGAAGAGGCTCACGCCCATGCCCGTCACGACCACCGACGCTGCCAGGCACGCAAGCCCCCACGTCCTGTTGCCCTGCATCATCATCACATCATGAAAAGACGTGCCAGCAAGCATAAACTCAACTTCCACCCTCGTGTGGCTGCATTGCGCACACGCAACCTTGGTCAAGGGTTGTTCGCTTGAGTCATGCTCCTGTCTAAAACACACGGTTGCATGGTGTGCGGCAGGCGCGCAAGCAGCACATCACAGTGTGGCTCTGTGGCAGTTTGTTTGGACAATGTGACACAATGCTATTTGCACCTGCCATGTGCTTGATTTTTGTGCATCATGTGTGGCCTGACAAGAGGCAGTGAGCTCGCAAATGATCGCTGCCATTAGTCTCAGACCTTACTGTGGCACCATTGCACTTTACGCAGTACAGCCATAACTCAACAAGCACGCAGCTCGCTCCACAAGTGCACAAGGCCTGAGCAGCACAGCCAGCTATGTCATACTTCAGTAGTAGTACTTTATAAGTGATACTTCGGAAGTATTATAGAACATGTCAGCAAGTGTATACGCAAGTGTATACGCAAGTGTGCACGCATTACGTACCTGAATCTGGGACCATAGCACTTCTGCACAGCGCAGTCGCAGCTTCACAGGCATGCATGCGCTCAACATGTACCCAACGTGTTGAGCGGCACAGCCGTATGAAGGTACATACTTCAGAATATACAGTACCTGTACATGTACACATACTTCAGAAGTAAGATGTAGTACTATTAGTATGTACTACGTAGTACTTCAAGCGGGGCCGACCCCCCCATAGATCTCGTAGTATAGCTGGTGCACACATGCCCTCATGTCTCTATGACTAATATACATACTTCAAGTATAGAAGTATACTGTGGTACATTCTGTAAAATACATACTGACAAGCGTGCGCACGCTGTTTACCTGAGTGATGGCCCTGCCCACATCCACCCCTCCCACAATAAAAAGTACTTCAAGAAGTATACTTAGACTATTATAAGTATATTGTACAGTGGTACATTCTGTAAAATACATACTGAAAAGCGTGCGCACGCCGTTTACCTGAGTGATGGCCCTGCCCACCTCCCCTCCCAGCGCGAACGAGGTGCCTGCGTCGCGGCGCTTCCCCTTTGCCTGCTGCGGCCGCCGCTGGCGCCTTGTGTCCTCCTGCCAGTATTCAGGCGGAGGCGCCTGCAGTGGTGGACAATGCACACACATATGCACACATACTTCGAAATATTATACTTCAAAAGTATACTTCGAAGTACTTCAGAAGTATGTACATGTACGAAGTACTTTAAAGTGGGGTACATGTACACATACTTCAAAAGTACTATACACAGTACACCGTATACAAGTATATAGCTGCTATGGTGTATACTTCACTTAAGTACTTGTGATGGCATACTAGTTGCCTAACCTGACTAATTAATACCCAAAGTATTCAGGCGGAGGCGCAACACATGCAGTGGTGTGCAACACATGCACGTAAGCATTACATGTCAATATGTACACACACCCGGCCAGTACAGTCAGGCGGAAGCACCTGCAGTGGTGAATAACACATACACATAGACTGATACTTGGTCTACTTCAAGTATTACATGTGTATGTAATAGTTCGAAGTGGGATACATGTACCGTGTAGCATACTACTTCAAAGTATACAACGGTATATACATTAATACTTCATGATACACATCTAGTCTATATGGTGCACCGTATACATACTAGCAGTACAGGGTATGCTTCTTACTGTAGACTACTGTAGACAGTTCAGTACGTGCTTCTTTGCAGTATTACTACCTGCTAGCAACACTTGCTGTTGTGACTGCACATGCTTGCATCTCTATACTGGGATATACTAGTACTGGGACCGAGCATATGTATCATTGCTTCATGCTGGCTTGCATGACCTCCAGAAGCAACGTGGTAGTGCTGCTGCTGCTACTGAGAGGCTGTGCCTCGAATGAGTGAGCTTCCACAGCGAAGTAGGCTGAGCAACAGGCACAAGCCCAAAAAACAGGGCTCGCATGCTTGCCTTGGCCAGGGCGAGAGGTCTGCACTGCCGTACCTGGCGGACTTGTCTGTGCGTATGTGAAGCGGATGACACCTTGGTGAAAAGAAACTTGGAGATGCATCTCTGTAAAAACAGATGCTCTGAACTTCTGTGAACCGTATCAGCAGCCTCACCTGCTGCGCTGTTTGTCAATTAAGTACCAACATAGCATGGAGAGACATGGTGGTGGTGCTGCTGACATACTGTGCGCAAAACAGAAACATGTTAACATGAGAGGAAACATGTTAACACCACACAAGCAATACCCTCACCTGCTGTGCGGATTCATCCACTTGCTCCCAGTCATCCCCCCAGTCATAGTCTGGTTGTGGTGCTGATGGCGGTGGTGCGCCCCTGCCGCCGTTGCCATAGTAGGGATCATTGTTGTAGTAGTCATTGTAGTCGCCTACACCATCACCTCCACGGCCCGCTCCGCCCCTACATTGTGACATGTATCAGCATGCAATGATGAGTAATGACTATAATGACTATAAAATAAGTGGTGCTTTCATATGGTGGAATGCACCACTTAAGTGGCCTTAAGCAACTGCACATGGCATGTTGTGCATGCATGTACGCATTGCAGTGGTGGGTCACTGTCAAAACTGGGAGTTGTGCTTGCATGCAGTAAATGCACCACTCGCCGCATGGGCTCCTCCTGTACACCTGCCATGCTTTGTGTGCAAGAGTGCAGTGGTGACTGGGTAATGGAAGTGTGTGGTGCCGTTGTATGCATTGTGGTAAACACACCATTAGCAGCATGGACAGTGGCTGTCACCTGCCTCAGTGAGTGTGCCTTGTGCAAGTAACCTTCACAGCATGTGGTGTGCGGGCGTAATGGCAGATCGCACTCAAAGTATGTGAGGCATTCATGCACAAGTATAATTCAAGTACAATGTGTCAACCTTCATCGGAGCTGGTCATTGCAGACTGGCCCTCCACCATCCCGGCGGCAACACCTGGCGCTGCGCCCGCCGTCGACGCGTACAAGCACATCAGCACATCTCGCAGCTGAGCGCGCCCCACCCGCCCGAGTCACTACCCAGTAGTTTATCGGTGCGCACACGCCCTCATGTCTCTATGACAAATATACAAACTTCAACACGAGTATGTGGCCCTCTTCAGCACGTGGCAGGACTGTGCCGCCGCCAAAACATGCTTCACCCCTTCCAGATGCCGACATGTGTCAACACGAACATGGTGTCGTAAATGTGCATGCGAGGCCCATGTGTGGCACGAAGCACACGGCATTCTTGTACAAAAGTTGACATGCCACGTTTCAGTGCTGCATACTTCAACGAAGTACACAGCTGTCATGGAAAGGCCAGTGCCCCTGCCCAGAGGCATGACAAGCGTCAATAACAAGAAGCACCAAGTGCAACCTGCCGCTGTAAAAAAATCGCTTACAGCCGGTAAGGCTAGCAACTTTCCACGTTACTCACACTGCCTGGCTTCGGCGCAGCCGATGTTGCTGCTCGGCCCCGTTCCGACACATCACATCAATTGCCCTGCACTGCACCTGCGGCAGCTGGCGTCATACAGCAGCGCTAACAGTGCCGGATCCACACACTGGGCGCAGCGCTGCTGTAGGCGTGCGCACTGCCGCACCTCCAGCCACCACCACACACTTTTCGATAGAGAGTAGGGCGTCTCTTGCCCGCTCACAGTTGGACACACACTTAGTGCTGTCAGCTGGGCTGCACACGTGTGCTCCCCTCGCGCTCTCACCTCTTGACTCTCAAATAACAAGGCTCCCTCCTCCTGGCCCCCGCCTCGCCAGCACGCTCCCGCCCTTCCCCTCCTCTCCTGCCGCCATCATCACCCAGCAGAGACCTGGGGCGCCTCACGCCGCCCCACCACCTCCTGTGCCCTGAGGAGGCTCCCACAGACGATGCCCTGGTGCTGTTGAAGACGGCTGCCGCCACGGCAACCAGCAGCGCTGTGCGCATCATGGCCACGAATGCAACAGAGGGTGAGGGTTGCCTGCCACTGCCGCGCTGACAGCGCGCGCCGCCTGGTGCCGTCCACCACTCCCGTCACCGAGCTGCTGTGTGATTGACTGCTGCGAGTTCTGCTTGCATGCTGCTCTCTCGTTTGAACAGCAGTGCTCAGCAGTGTGCGTGTGTGCGCAGCCTCATGTAGTGCATTTGATCCCCCCCGCTCTCTCACTCCGCGTCAAATTGCCAACAGCACCAGGGGGGGCGATAGGCGCGTGCGTGATTCTTAGCAGCGCGCACCATCTTTTACCACCTGGAGTGGTGGGCACCCTAGGCGACATGGTGAGATGGCTCGCAAACATGTCAGCCGCCTTGTTGCTGCTGCCTGCTGTAAGCCGTTCCTGCTTCGCCACCTTGCTGGCGCCACTGCACCGTGGTGTGCTCTTGTCCACTGCCCGCTGCTGAGTGAGGCAGTGCTGGTGCTAGTCACTGAGCTTCAACTGCTGCTACCGTGCTGCTGCACTCACTGCTAGCCCCCGCAGCTGCCATGCTTACACGTTGCAGCTACAATACTTCATCAGGGGGGTGTCAAGTGCATGCCGCTTCAGCAGATTGAGCTTCGACTGGGCCACTCTACCCGTTCAAACCTGCACTTACTCTCATATCCACGGCTGCTCCTCCCCACCTGCATTCAAACCGACCGAAGCCCGCCACACACACACCTCTGTTGCTGCTCCTGCCGCCGGTGCTGCTCCTGCTTCGGCCAACACCGCACTGCTCATCACTAGTGATAGGTCGCAGCGTATAACGTATTTTGTACGTTATGTACACAAAATATGGCGTATGCCTACGCCCAAAATGCGACATGCGGCGTATTTGCCGTATAAATACGTTCATCTGTATACGTTATACGGCCTATTTACATACGTTATACGACGTATAATGCGAAAATTGTACGCTGTGACCCATCACTGCTCATCATCACACATGCACACCTAAGCCGTCACAACGCTACGCTCCATACTCACAGGATTACAAGGGGCAGGAGCTTGCGGAGACCATATACTACTACATCATACTGCTGTTTGGCGCGGCGGGCTGGGTGGCGGGCTACCTACAGCAGAACTTCCTCATCACAGTGTATGGCGTGGGTGCGGGGGTGGCGCTGTCCGTAGTGGTGAGTTCAACATGTGGTAATTACTCAGCATGTTCAATTTAAAACAACTACATCTTATCCTGTGATACTCCAGCTGCCAGACAGAAATGTGCGTCTCTGTGTACAGAGCGAGGAGTGGTACAGTAGTGCCATGGCGCCGACTTGGAGCACCTTGCGCACATGCACTGTACAGTGCATACTCTGATCAGTGTGGCGGCAATGTTTTGTGCGGTATCACGTTATGCTGGCGAAAGCGCAGTATTTTGGTAACGGCTTATTCATTCTTCATGTACGCTGGTATGTGTTTGACCATGCGTCACGTGCTGGCCATGCGTCATGTGGTGGCCATGCAATTATACTTCACGACTGATGTGCTCAGCTGGAACGAAATGCTTGAAATGCGCGCAACACAAGGTGCCAGCGCCACCAGTGCATCAGTGGCGCTCCTGCATCCACTGCAGAGGTGGTACGAGATGTGTGAATGCGCATGCTGCTGCACGTGTAACCCTAAGGCGGCCACCTTTCTGCATGCACATGGCACAGTATACCGTGGCAAATTAGAATGCCACAAGTGAGGCGCGAGGCCGGGTCTACCTAATGGCACGTCAAACATGCACGCCACCAGTGCAGGCTGTCGTGCTGGCTAGCAGAGCAGCCTGCCTTTGCAATTAGGCGGCTGCAGGGAGCAGGTATGTATACATGTGCGCACTGCTGTTTGCACTCAAGAATTGATGCTACGTTGAACTTGCGGTAGTTTGCAGGCAACACCATCGGTCGGCTGCTGCACCTTCCACCTTGGCAGTTTAAACTGGTGTTTACAGTGACAGCTTCAACCACACTTGCATTCATGCCCGCAGCAAGTGGAAGCTGTGCAATGGTAGTGGTTGGCAGCATCAGTAGTTTTATTAGTGTATGCGCGATATTTACTGGTGTCGCCACAGTGTGAGCTTGTCTGCACAACTACTCTGCACCCGGCTGCCACCCATCAACCAGGCTTCGAAGTCATACTTGCCTGGTACGTCTGATTCCTAAGTCAGACGTACCAGGCAAGTATGACTACCCGGGTCAATTACTTCTGGTAACTGTTTTGATATCTCCAAACGTAACTTCTCCGCGTTGTTGTTTTGCGCTGGCAGCTATCTTGGATGTTAGGTTGTTTTTGGAGTGGTGTGGCTCTACAAATAATGTACCATCCCCGATTGTTTGGATCGGATGGAAGTAATGACTTGCGCAGCTACTTTGGAGCAAGACGTGTATAGTATATACATACATATACTGTGGCCTGCGACATATGTGTATACAATGTGGACCATACTATACATAGGAAATTTATATACGTTTACCGTGTGGTATATCACTTTTTCGAAGTATATATATATAAAGAGCCGTCGCCCCTGTACTTGGAGCAGCGGTTGCTGAGCGCTGACTTCAGTGCCCTCCCCGCCACCGCCCTGCCCTGCTGGGCAGCTGACGGTCCCTGACTGGCCCGTGTACAACCGGCACAAGGCGGGTATATAGTACTTCAAAAGTATATGTGTGGCCTGTGACACATTCCTGAAGTATGTGTATACTAGAAGTACTACACATTTTATGTATGAAGTATATGTAGAGCGCTGATTTCGAGCGCCCTGCCCTCCCCCTCCCCGTGCTGCTGAGCAGCTGACAGTCCCTGACTGGCCCATGTACATTCGGCACCCCACCAAGTGGCTGGACCTGGTCCAGCTGCAGTATGTGTATACTTCTGAAGTACATAGTAATTTACATACATGCGTATTAATTTGAAATAAATACAGAGCTGTCGCCCCTAGTTGGAGCGGCACCTGTTGAGTACTGACTTCAAGTGCCCTGCCCTCCCCCTCCCCGTGCTGCTGCACTTGCCCTGCTGAGCAGCTGACAGTCCCTGACTGGCCCATGTACAACCGGCACCCTACCAAATGGCTGGACCAGCTACCGGAGCGGCCAGGGGTCAAGAAAGTGGGTGCGGCATTGGAGGCAGAGGAGGACAAGGCGGCAGCAGCAGCTAGCGAGGAATCCAAAAAGAAGGAAAAGTGATGCCACTGTTGTAAACCGCACACAGTGCTCGTAATCATGCTGATAGAGAGCTTCCTCTTTTGGTGTGTGTGTGTGCGTGTGAAAAGGGCAGCAGCACCAGGGTTTGGTGTGCTCCGTGCCCTTTTCTGCTTGTGGCGCATGTTTGCTTGTGCTGCTGGTGTATGCGGGTTTTTTTTACCGCGAAGGCGGCAGCCGAGTGCAGTTTGTGAGGAAGCAAGAAAGGAAACAGGGGCTCGACCGTTGTTGTACAGGTGCGATGCCGCAAGTGCTGGCTGGCATACCTGTGTCTGTGTTTGCCATTTTGTGAGAAAGACCCAGCAAGGCAGCATGTGTACATGTGTACATGCATCACAGCAGCACGCCAATGGCATCTGGTGCATACAATACTTTTGAAGTGCATACACAGACGCAACCCACACACGCCATGGCACACCCACTTCTCGCCCACTTTTAAAATGGCACCGCTGGATTCTTTCAAACTTGGAAAGATTGGATTGGAACATCATCAGAGCTGCTGCTGCTTACCAAATGGCGGCCAGCGGGCCAGCAGGACCAGCTGGCACTGCCTACGAAACGCGGCAGTGGCACCAAGGCACGCTAGGCCATGCCGCACCGCCTGGGCAACAACACGGGCACGCACCCCCGTGGGTGCAACTGCAAGGCTAGTGCAGTGCATCTTGGCTGCTCCGTGCATGCAGGCATGCATTACCCCCATGGGTACTGCCACGCCCACACGTGCAGCTCAGTAGTACAACAACTACACAACGACGGGACACACACGGTCTGCTACTGCGTACGCTACAGCCTACAGAGCTTTGGCAGGGCGGTGTACCTCGGAGGCCTGTGGGCTGCTGCAGCAGCACCACACGCCCGCCAGCACTAGGCATGACACCGCAACTGCAGCTGCTGCAGTGCCGGTTAGTTCAGGGGGAGGGTACCTGAGCCTGCCAGAGCCACTACCCACGGCACTTGAAACGTGCGGTTGCGTTGTGTGCGCGCCTGCCCCTGCCGGGCACATCAGATGGGCATGGCACTTGTCAGGCCATTCACTAGCAGCGGTGCGGGGGCCAAGCTGCTGAGAGGCAGCAAACGTTGACAGCGAATATACTGCTGTTTCTGGGAGCACTCCCAGCGCTGCCAGGTCATCGCAGCCAGGGGTTGAAGTTGAAGTTGAAGTTGGAGTTTGTGCTCAGCGCTTCTCGTGCCTCACAAAGGCGGCGCCGTACAGGTAGGCGAGCCTGAACACGGTGATGAAGATCACCAGCGCCAGGACGTTGTACCACCTGCGCACGGCAACAAAAACATGCACGCAGCAGGAACATGCCATCCACAGCAACTTGAACCAAACACATGGCAGCAGTACATGAGCCGACATGCAGGTAGGCTACAGGACGTTGTACCACCTGCGCACGGAACCACACACCCAGCAGCCAAAACATACCATCGTCCACAACAAAACTTGCGGCAGCTTTACATAAGCTGACGCACAGTCGGCCACGCCCCTGCAGGAGACTGCCAGGCAGTAGGGGCAACTTCAACACATGACCTCATGGATGTCTCTGCACGCCATGGATGCATGTACTACTGCGTAGCATATATGTATGTACTTGAGTTACTACTATTCCTTCAAAAAGGTGAAGTGTAGTTATTACTGTACTATTTATGTTCTACAGCTTGTGTTGAACGGTTATACACTGTGACCCATGCAGGCCCGTCGCGCCAGGTTGCGCCCAGGTGCCAGCCCCACCATGGCTGTAGGGACAGTGCCCCGGCAACTGCTCTGTGCCAAGCGCGTGTTGTGATGCTGCACATGGTCCTCTCATTTGGGTAAACCGCTGCTGCTGCTGCTGGTGGTGGTGCTCTGCTGCTGCTGAGCACTGCTGCTGCTGCTGAGCACTGCCGCTACTGGCTGAGCACTGCTGCTGCTGCTGAGCACTGCCGCTGCTGGCTGAGCACTGCTGCTGCTGCTGAGCACTGATTTGCCGCTGAGCACTGCTTCAGCTGCTGAGCACTGCTGTTGCCACTGAGCACTGCTGCTGCTGCTGGCCACTTGCTGAGCAGTGCAGCTGTGCCTGGGGTGGAAACTGCCCACAACTATGTGCACTATGTTTGTTGACGACCTGTCACCCGCACCCACCTGTGGGAGTAGCTGTACTTGCCGCCAAAGAAGGTGTTGAGGTAGTCCTCGGCGGTTGTCACGGAACCGTCAATGTTCACAATTGGAGAGGTGTTTCCGTAGTACTGAACATGGAAGTTGAAATTGAAGTTGAAGTCACAAGAGGCACCATGGACAGCAGCAGCAGCAGCAGTAGCAGCAGCAGCAGTGGCAGCAGCAGCAGAGGCAACGGCAGCAGCAGCAGCAGTAGCATCAGCAGCAGCCGCAGGGGGGGCAGCAGGAGCAGCACAGCCCATGAGCTGGGCTTGGCAGCCTGACAGGTGTCTGACAAACAAACTTCGCCTGCACAGGGGCGCTTGGCTTGTGAGCAGCATTGTATGATAGATGGCATGTTGCAGGAGCGTGCGCAAGCCATATGAACTGCTTTGCGCCAGGTGCATGTTACTACGTAGTACTAATTACGCCAGGTACATGGCACAACCCCCGCACTTGGTCATGCCGTGAAGGGGGCCTCACCTGAGTGGTCAGCATGCCTTCGATGGTGTAATGCAGCCTGCACAACACAGCAACAAAAAGAAGGACACACCGCGGTGTGTCAGCCAATGAGTCCAAAAAGAAGGACACACCGCGGTGTGTCAGCCAATGAGTCCTCCTAGGTACCAGCACATCCAGCATGCAGTTACTGTCACACAGGGATGCGTCCAGCACGGCAAGGCCCGCGTGCGGGCGCAACGTCCGGTTGCAACACCAACAGCAAGTCACCAGCAATAGCGCTCAGGCTTATGGGTGCATACTTGTATCTAACCAGCTCATAAACCAGCACCACACTAGGATTACGTAAAGTCTCCGCTCACAGCCAGTTCTGCACTGACAAATTGATTACGGAACCAGGGTGCTGGTCTAATGACGCGCGCGTGTTGCAAGTGCATTCACACTTGCACACCACCAGTGTGACTGCTGGCAGCAGTCACAGGGGTCTGTACCAGGTTCACGCCACACAACTGCCACGCCAGGGCTTGTGGGCTGTCAACAGCAGCAGTGGCGTGCGAACACTTACGGTGTGATCCAGTAAGCCCAGATCCAGTAGCTCGGGATAAGCGAGGGGATCAGCAGGAAGCCTGGGCAGAGGGGAATGGGAGGAGGCACACACGTGTGGTGTTCAAAAAACAGAAAGAGATCATGGGCAGTAGTACAGTTTACTTCTACGTGGCAAGATGCGATGCACAGCGTATATGCTGTGTGTATACTACGTAGTATGCGCATAATCATTCGTTACGCGCCATACAAATATACATTGCAGGGCTTACTACAGCATGTGACGTACACGCTGTTACCATCGCCACACAAGACACTGGCAACGGAGTTGAGGACACTGGCAAAGGGGTCGAGGATAGAGCCCAGCGCCTGTGCTCACCGGCAAAGACACTGGCAAAGGAGTTGAGGATGGAACCAAGCGCCTGTGCAGCCTTCACGCTCGGCAGCAGCACCGTGGTGGCCTGCACAGCAGCAGTTTTGCACACGATGGAAGGGCGGCTGCAGGAGCTGAGCGCATGTTCAGAGCAGCAGGTGACACCAGGTGACAGCGGGTGACCCCATACGCAGCATATGGTAATGATGCAATGCACCAGCACCATGGTGGCCTGCAACAGCCGCAGTGTGTGTCTGAGGCGTTGGTGTGCAGGCCGACACAATGACATGTGCTTTTTCATGTGCCAGCTATCATGTCCTGTCTTATATGCCTCACGTGGCCCAGGAATGTCATGACGCTGGTGTTCAGCAGGAAGAAGAACCAAAACCAGAAGAAGCGGTCGGGCTCCGGCGACAGGTTGGCCATGAAATAGAACACCCTGCAAAACGCGACAGCAGACACACAAAACCGTTCACAGCATCATGTGGGGTGTTGGTATATGCTGTGACGGTGACCCCGCAGCTGCTGCACAACAAACAGGTGCACACACAGCTGTTACACATCATCGCCAGCAGGCCTGCTTTATGTAGGCAGGGGAGCTGGCCCGCATCTCTGCACAGGATGCTTGGTGCCATGGGACCGCTGTTGCATCACAGCTCGTTGCCTCTTGGCTGGTTTCGCAGGCAGTCGGCAGCAGGGCTAGCACTACCGGCAGCCGACACTGCTGCGGCCTGCATGCTTGCAAAACACTGTGTTTACACGCATGCAAGCGCACGCCGCAGCAGCATGGACTGTATGTCGGGCCAAGATGGTGCTCCAAGCCCTTGGGCATGGTAATGATAACCAGGATTGTGGGCACCCACATCTGACACCTATTTTGAGTGGGCATGTGCAACTGTAGTAGTGTAACTGTAGTCGGTTTTGGTTTGTGCAGAAACCTACAGAAAGGCACTAGGTGTCCGCTGTGGGTGCTCTTATTCCGTACATTACCAACGATTATAGGCAATCATTTGTAGTTGCTGTAGTGGCACTTACGCTGCGCTGAGGAGCGTGCTGACGATGAGGTAGGGCACCTCGGCCAGGAACTGCCCCTGGGCGTACGGCGCAACACTGTACATCTTGGCAGCCTGCGGTGGAGGAGATCAGGCAGCAGCGGCCAGGTCAGCACTCCAGCTCCACCGTCACTTGACGCCGCAAACCAGACCTGCAGCTGTCAGTTTCGTGCACACTAAAAGTGTGCCTAGGCCTCTGCATGGTGCGCCCCTGTTGCCCCCCCTCGACCTGCTGTTTGTTCGTGTACATCAAGCAGTGGGCACGGCTCCAAGTGCGCATGTCACATTGTGGTGGTATTAATGTTGTTGGGAAATGAAAGAGTGGCATCGATTCTTAGTGCGAGGTACTACTGTTGGTATGCACAAGCACCGCTGGGGTGAACACGGTGCTGCAGTCCACTGTTCCAACAGAGGTTTGGGCCGGTCATCTGCTGTGAGGCTGCTTGGTGCCCGTGGTTGTATACCTTTACTTCAAGTATACATGTGCCTCTGGTCAGAATGTGCCCCCCCCCCTGCAGCACCACCATGGCGCTGGAATCTGTTGGAATATTTGCACCTCCAGCTCCAGCGACCACCAGTGTAGCAGCAGCTTACAATCCGTAACTGCCCAAGTGTGTGGCGCGACTGTTTCGCCCAGTAGATACTGCGCCGTTGAATTACTCACGGCAGCTATGCGTGCACAGGCGCCCACGCGCCACGACTGTAATGAACTACTTCTCTGTGTCAACAACGCCGCCGCGCCTACTGGCCATGGGTGTGGCTGTGCCTACAGTCCTGGGCCCCATGCTTTTCTGAGAATCGACTTGCCGACCGCAGACGCGGAGCGCCTTTGCTGGTGAAATACACCCTTGCTAACCTGTACTGCGCACTTGAGAGTGATTTACGGCTTCACTTATGCAGCAGCCGTGAGCGCACCTGCTCCCTGTAGAAGACGGCGCGCTCCATGGAGGAGAAGGGGATGCAGGAGCTGTAGTTGGTCATGCCGATGAAGGCCACCACCATGAAGACCACGCCAAACACAGAGCCCAGCTGCGCCGCCGTTTCAGGCTCGCTGCCCACGAATGCTGACGCAAACACAATGGACTGCGCACAGCAGAAGGTGGGGCAAAAGTGTGTGGGGGGTGGCTCAAATTGTGTAAACGATGGTCGGACATATACTTTGTAGTAGTACACATTGCAGTCAAGAAAAAAAAGTTGAAATACTTCTGCAGTACTGTAGCAGAACACCACGCCACACACAGAGCCCATCTGCGCCGCCGTTTCAGGCTCGCTGCCCACAAATGCCGACGCAAACACAATGGACTGCGCAGTGCAGAAGGTGGGGAGAGCGTCAGCTACTTCTAGAAGTATGTGTCATATACTTCAAAGCCTGTTTTAACTCGCAAACACTGCGCAGCGGTACGGCGACAGTGGGGTACTGTGTAAACATATGGTCATAGCGTACAGTATGCAAATGGAGCTTAAAAGGTTTAGAAGTATTTATAGTACACAGAGGCCACACAAGTTGCAGCATTATACCTACTTCAGGAAGTATTCAGTTCTATACACAAGAACTTCCAATAAATTTTGCCATTGTAGATGCTTTTTTCTTCCTTCAGTAGTGGGCAGTAGTGGTTTACCACAGCGGCAGCAGCAGCGGGCAACCGCACATTGCAGCGATGGCAGTGGTGGGGTGCGCATGTACATGTGGGGGGTGGCAGTCAGTGGACCACCACAGCAGCAGCGATGGGCAATCGCACATTGCAGCAGCGGTGTTTGGGTACGGCAGCGGTGGTGGTGGGCAAGGCGTGTGTGTGGTGTTGGTGCGACTGGCGATGTGGGAATATGAAGTTTGACAGTGGCACACCGGCAGAGGCGGCGGCAGGTGCAACTACAGTCGACAATTGTGCGGTATGCCAGCAGCACATGGGCGCAAGCCAGCCGAAGACACGTGTCAACAGGCATGTATTGTGGCGCGCCGGGCCGCTGCTGCGCAATGCTACGGAGACCACACGGCGTGCATGCACCAGCAGGCACCGCAAAAGGCGCTAGTAGTAGGTACTTTGCAGTAGATGAGGTGCATGGATACACCTGCAGTACGGCGGTGAACACGCGGTACTTCATACTTCAGTAGTACTTCAGGAGTAGTAGATAAGGTGCACGGACACACCTGCAGTATGGCGTTACAGTGTAGGGCTAAACATGCGTCTAGGTTTAGGTTGAACATGCGGTACTTTGTAGTAAATGAGGTGCATGTACGCACCTGCAGTATGGCGCTGAACATGCGGCCAAAGTTGTAGTTGGGGCTGCGCCAGTACTGCGGGCGAGATAGCAGTTGTGCAGCACGGCACGCACAACATTTGTCAGCACACGTGTTGGGCGATACATGACCACCCGTGTGCTCCAGCACTACCACCGTAACATTGTCAACACACTCAAGGTCAGCACACTGAAAAGGTCAGTGGACTTTAAAAAGGACCAGGACCACTCTTCTGTTCCAGAACTAGCTTTCTGCACCAGCAGCAGGTTGTGCTGGTGGGTAACTGCCAGCAGTGTGGTTTAGGTGGTGCACGGCGCCCTGCACCGTAATATCTGCACATTGCACCAACTAAGTCACCAAGTAAGTGAGTATAGTAGTCCTAGCAGGCAGCGAGTTGCCCGGACGCACATTTGAGGCGTGCAGCAAGGAAGAGCCCGTAGCAGTGCTCGCTGGCATATGACACCTAGCGCGCTGCTCAACATGCAAATGAGAAACACATTTGCTCCCCAGTTAATGCATTTTGGAAGACATCATCTGCCTGTGCGGGTGCTGTGTGTCATTACAGGGCGGTCCCTGCGCGCATGCCACCACATAAGGGCATATACTTCAGAAGTACAAGCAATTACTTACATGCATTTGTGGGCGTGCAAGAGCCCATGCCATGCATGCCAGCAAGCTCATGGCCGTGGCAGACGGCCGGCAGTGCGTGCAAACAAACACACAAAGTTCTCTGAACAACCAAGAGCAACAACATGTGGTAGTACCTGCTGGTCAGCCCGTGTGACGAGCGCACGCTGGCATGTGGCACCTAACGCGCCGTCCAACATGCAACTGGCACAGACAGGTGCCATCACAATTATGCATGTTGCATGACATAATCTGCGTGTGCGGGTGCTGTGTGTCGTTACAGGGAGGTCCCTGCGCTCATGCCAAAACACATAAGGGTACTTCTGTATACACTTCGATGTACTAGTACTAGAGGTAGTAGTACCTGCTGGTAGGCGCGTGTGACGAGCGCATGGAACTGCGAGCCCATGCTAGCAGCGAACTTGGAGGTGAACGTCAGCTCGGGGATGCTTGGGTTGGGCGTCTGGAGCTTGGCAACCTCCGCCACGGTGTTGGCATGCAGCTGACCGCTGGCATACCAGTCAGCATACATCTGCGCATATATGCCGGACATGACATGATGGCGTGCACATGATGGGGTGACGATACGTTGTTGGCCGCAACAAAGCACTGTGGTGTTGGCATGCAGCTGGCCGCTGGCATACCAGGCATAATACATCCGCGCATATGTGCCGGACAGGACATGATGGCATGCACATCACGAGGTGACAACATAACACTGTGTGTGTTTTAGTATGCAACAAAATGGTTAGCGGTACAACTTCAAGTCAGCATACATGTGCGCATATATGCCAAACATGACGGCATGTACAGGGCGACGGGGTAGCCATGCGGCTCTTGGCCGCAGCAGTCCGCTTTGGTGTGTATGACGCAATGGTTGGCATACCAGTCAGCGTACATGTGCGCATATATGCCAAACATGACATGATAGCATGTACATGATCGCGTGCACATGACGGCGTGGTGGCACAACTATCGGCCGCAGCAAACCACGGTGGTGTCTGTGACACAACGGTCAAGCACACCAGTCAGCGTGCATCTGCACCAGCGCCCAATATCATTCATCACGTTCATTGCTCACATTTGCACTGGTTCATCACATTCCCATTCACCACATTCGTCCAACTTGCCTGCGGGTTGACCTTGGAGGACGTGCCGGCACCAATCTGCTCCAGCATCCACGTGGCAGGGTTGGCGCGTGGCTGTATGGGCATCGTGCCAGGCACCGCAGACATGTACTCCACCAGCTTGCTGGAGTGGTTGCCCAGCTCGCCAAAGAAGACAATCTGCAGGCACGCACCCGCACGGTGGCAGCGCACGCAAACCATGCACAGTGGTGGGTCACAGCGCATGACTTGCGTACAATGCCCTTAAATATGTGCTCAAGTAGAAGTATATTACTGGAGTGGTTGCCCAGCGCGCCAAAGAAGACAACTTGCAGACACACGCGCACACGATGGCAGCGCACGTGCATCCGCGACCACCTCAGCACATGCAAACGTGCAAACATGCAAACATGTCATGGCGCATGAACCGTCACCACAATTCTGCGTAGTGTGTGCAAAACACGGCGTGTGCTGTCCTCACATGCGCGCGTCATGTACTGCTAGTAGTATTTCAACACCACGTGCATTTCAACACCAGGTTTACGCCCGCCGCACATACCATACCGCGAATTCACACCGCGTCTTTGGGCGTGTACGTGCGCTGCGAATCGGATGCACCGTAAGCATACTACTACTGAGGTATATATATATATATGCGTGGCACACCCTGCCCCATCTCTAATCATGCGCGTGGTTTGGCCGTGTGCCTTGCACATGGCGCGCGCACTTAGCCTGGCCTGCTTGCAACTCTAGGGGGGGTGCGCCTCCCCAAGCGGTTTGCTGCCCTACACCAAGGTACCGTGTCAAGTGTGGTCCTGCCACTTCAAGACACCGGAGCCATCGTACTTCAAACTTGAGGTTAAACTCTAAAGTTGAGGTTCAAAATGCGAGGTGTGGTCCTGCCACTTCAGGGAGACATGTAGCAGCACCCACTGCACCTGCTCGCCGTTTTGCAAAGCACACAGAAAAAATGGTGAGGTTGCGTCACTGTTCACCTGTCCTGCCTTCTTGAGCAGCAGGAGTGAGTCACACGTCTGTATAAATACCTCAAACATATACACGTGAAATGTAAACATGTCAAACAGGTGCGTAAAGCGACTGCAGCATGCCGCTGGCGCCTAATACTTCAATAAGTACTACACAGAGGCACACGTGACGAAGCACAGCTAGCTGGGGTTGCGACACCGCGCACCTGTCCCCCCTTCTTGAGCAGCAGGAGTGAATCAAACATCTCAAAGAGGTACGTGGAGGGCTGGTGGATGGTGCAGATGATGGTCTTGCCAATGGAGGCAACCTTGCGGATGGCGCGCATCACAACCTGTGTGTGCGCAGGCTCACGGCATGCGGCACAACAAAGAGGCGTTGGCATAAAACGTACTTCAAGCGCATTTACATATGTTTGAAGATGACGTTCCCATGGAGGCAACCTTGCAGATGGCATCACCACCTGCGCGCAGGCTCGCAGCATGCGGCAGAATAGAACCTGTTGGCCATAACTAGCCCTAAGTTGAGCCGCACCTCAGCCCACTCTGGCCTTGGCCTTCCAGTTTTCACAGCAGGAACGGCCATCCCCACAAGCGTGCTGGCGTGCATGGCATGGGCTGCTGCGCGCCCACAAGTGCAAGTAAATAAAACTGCTGGGTGCAATGACTTGTCTCATATTCCTTTGACATGCGAGCAAAAACAGTTGTCTGAAAGTGCAAGGCAGCTAGCTGGTCACATACTTCTTGAAGTATGAGCAGGGGAGGCGTACACAGCTCCTGGGGCTGCTGGTGCTGGGAGTAGTGTTGAGACCACAGCCAGTGCAGACGCGCCAGGTGCAGGCACGTGCAGGTGGCCATGGCAAGCGCTGCCTGTGAATGGCCGCAAGGCACACACTCCGCCCATACCCACACATCGTAGGTGAACAAACTTGTGCAAACACCACATGTGCACACATTGTGACACAAGTGGACAAGACCCTCAGACATGCTGTGGTGCCGCATCACAAGCAAAGAGCCTGTGAGGCATGCCTCCAGCCATCAAAAAAGCGCGTGGGACTGACCATGGCGGTGGGTGTTAGTTAGCAGTCACCCCGGTTTATCCCCCCCCTGCCGTCGGACCGAAGTAAATGGCCATTGTACCGAGATGGCCGCTGAACTGGCAAGACACGTGTGTGTAAATGTGTGTAGAGCCTGAAAGTTGGGGAACTGGCCATGTACTTGCCGGTACACCAGGATGTTGGTTAGATTACTTGTGTATAAATGCGTATGCAGCCTGACAGCTGGGTAACTCCCGTGTATTCATCGGCGTGTACCGGGGTGGGCAGTGTGTTTTGCAATTTTAAAACCAGGCGCACCACTGTACCAGGTGCTGCGCTGTGTGTGCTTACCTGCGCGCTCCTGGCATCTAGGCCTGACGTGGGCTCGTCCAGGAAGAGCAAGCTGAACAAGCAGCACATGACACACGCACCAGCAACAAAAACCAGAAGGTGGCAGCGGTGTCATTCACAATGACAGCGCATGTCAGCGGAGGGACTTACATGCACATGGCAAAGGCACACCAGCAGGGGGGGTGGCAGCGGCGCCTTTCACACACATGCAGTGTATGTCAGCAGAGGGCAAGGGCGCAGCAGCAACGGTGGTGGCGCCATTCACACACACATACAGTACATGCCAGCTGATGTGGGCTGGAGGGGCAGCGATGCGCACCAGGCCAGGGCGCACCAGCAACAGCGGAGGCAGTTGTTGCGCCATTCACGCGCAGACCGCATAGCAGCGGGGCCCGGGCCACAGGGAGCATTCTACATAATTCGTCAAAGCACATGTATGTATACATGTATACAACCCGGCGCGTGCGCACGTGCTGAAAACAACGTGCTCGTTTGTTTGACTGCCACGCCTTGCAAGCATGGAAACACAACAGCACACGCTGGCACAAGTTGTCTTGTGCTGCCTTGCCTGGGGTTTCCAGCCAGCTCCACGGCAATGGTGACGCGCTTGCGCTGCTCGCCTGACAGGCCACCCGTGTCCTCGCTGCCAATCAGTCTCTTCTCTATGGCAGTCAGCTCCAGGCTGTGTGTGGAAGGCAGCAGCAGCACCAGCACCGGCACCAGCAGCAGCAGCAGCGCGGCGGCGGCGGCAACAGTGGCGGCGGCAGCGGCAGCACCGACGGCGGCAATGGCGTTGGCAGCAGCGCGGCAATGGTGTCAGCAGTGGCAGCAGCAGCAGCAGCAGCAGCAGCAGCAGCAGCAGCAGCTTAGTCCACATGTTCTCCACGCCGTTCCAACGAGTTTGGGCAAAGTAAATTGCCGCCGGCCGCTGGTGCCACGTGGTGCCTTCATTACAAATTGGTCACTGCACAGCTCCCGTGAAACACCCTTGCAAACTGTGCAGCGCCGATGTCCCGGTCGCGTTTGCCCCCTCGCCCCCCCCCACTGTTCCCATGGCATGGGGAATGTATTTATCTATAGGTGCAGCAGTGACACAATGAACTCACAGCCAAGCCAGTGGGCACACTCACAGGCGGCACGACTGCCGCTGCGCGCGCACCCAGCTCACCAGCAGCTCCCACCAACGAAATGCCGCGCAAGAGTTTGCGCCGTCCATGGCACGTGCTAGCTCACACTTGCGGCAACAACACAGGGCAACCTGCGACATAAGGGCGCAGCCCAGGCTTGGCAACGGCAGCAGCACAAGCCCACGTGCGCGCGTGACAACGGGTGCCCACGGCATGACGTAGCAACTACAAGTTGAAGTTGAAGTGCTCAACTACAAGTTGAAGTTTTAGTTGAAGTTCGGAACTACAAGTGGACTTTTTTATTTTGATGTTGAAGTTGTGCTCACATGTCGAGGATGCCGTCCACCAGCAGAGCGCGTTTCTCGGGAGGGAAGAAGGCCTCCTCCAGCCGCAGGCTTGCGCTGAAGGCCACCGCCTCGCGCACGGTCACCACGGGGGAGTGCACGTCCATCTGGCGAGGGGCACGTATCACCCACAGGCGCGGCAGGAGCAGCAGCAGGCACAAGCAAGACCATCAGCAGGCAGAGCAGCAGCAGCAGGAGCAGCAGCAGTGGGAGCAGCGGCGATGGCAGCAGTGGCGGCAGAAGGGCAGGGGTGGTGGTGGCTGAGTTTCCTGTCTCGCCGCGTGCTTCTGTGATGCTGCACTCGCATACTCAACCCCGAGCTTGCTGGTCGCGTGTACATGCCACGAGTTGAGCTAACTACCGGTATCTACAGGCAGCACGTCTGTAAGAACAAACGCGGAAGCCCTGGGAGGAACAGCGCGCATGCATGCGGGATTGCACAGCAACTAACACCCAGCAGTCACAAGCAGGAGGCTAGTGTCGTTACCAGCCCTGCTGCTGACAGGGGCACGCAGGTCAGTTGGCACCAAATTTGAAGCAGTTGCAGTATTTGATCAAGTATTCGCACAAGTTGAACTTTCAGATTATGTATATATATATGTGCTTCTGAAGTACACGGTATATACTTGCCAGCTCCACATAGCCTGCAATGCGTGCGAATGCCGCGTCTTTCTTGGGGTAACCGTTGATGGCGAACTGCTCTCATGCATGTGTGCGTTGCACAACAGCTAACACCCAGCAGTCACAAGCAGCAGGCTGGAGTCATTGACCAGCGCTGCTGCTGACAGGGGCACGCGGCAGCTTGCAAACCTAACCCTAACCTAACCCTCACCCTAAACCTAAACTTTCAGATTATGCAGCTTGCCTGCTCCACGTAGCCCGCAATGCGTGCGAACGCCGCATCCTTCTTGGGGTACCCGTTGAGAGTGAACTGCCCCGTGATGTCACCCCCCGTCTTGCGGCCAGCCAGCACGTCCAGCAGAGTCGTTTTCCCTGCGTGCATATGCATTGCGCGCAGCACTTTTTTAGGATTGCATGAGGGGCGGGTTGGTCATCTGCAAGTCCTGCCGGCTCCAAGCTCACAGTTTAGGGTTAGGTTTAGGTGCCAAAACGTGCGCGTGCAATTCACGCAGCGCAAAAAATAAGCCCGGGTGTGGCTCACGTGCGCGCAGCAGAACGCAACGGCATTGCGCAGGTGCAGCATACATGTGCATTGAGCTAATCAGACTTATTATCAACCAGTAACAGCACAAAATCAAAGGAACCGTAACTGCCTGCGAAAAAGTCTTATTGTCCGGAGGAGCAAGCGTGCTCAGCCATAGGCACAGTGCGTCGCTGCACCGCGCTCACTTCTCTGGCAGCAGGCCCCCAGGGACACACGCATGTAGCACATTTTATTAGGATGGGATGGGGGCGGGTTGGTCATTTGCAAGTCCTGCCAGTTGAAAGCTCACAGCTGGCAAGGCTTGCGTAGCTCACTTGCCAGCTCTGTTTTGGCGCTGCTGCACCATAGGTGGCCGGTGCCGCGTGCGCCCGAGACAGCTGTACCCGCGCTCGCCAGTTCGCTGCTGCTGTTCAGCACTGGTGCATGCGCTCCTGCACTTGCTAAGATCCATTGCTGCTGAGGGCGGCAGACTTATGCCAACCAGCTGTGCATACTTCATCACTAGACTTTGACTAGACTCTGTTTAAGGGGGGGAAGTCCTGTGCATATGATGTACGCGGGTGTAACAAGCATGATCAAGCATGCTGTTGTTATTGTTGTTAACCATGACGCTATGCGCTGGAAAGTAAGCCCAGAATGCTGCCATGCAACACTGTACTACCTCCATTACATTACACACCAGTGCTGTAGTCGCGTGGGAAGCTCTTGGCCCACGTGTACTGATGGGTCAGGGCACATGATGCACCGTTACTACAAAGTATTTTTACACCTTATACAAAATACTTGAAGTACTTCGAAGCACAACGTGTTTCTACACATACATGTATCAACATGCGTTATACGGCATACCAGTGCAACGTTACACGCTTTGGCCCAGCACCACTCACCTGCGCCGCTGCTTCCCATGAGCGCAGTGAGCGTGCCTGGCTTGGCAAAGCCAGTGATGTCCTTCAACAGCTCCAGCATCCCCTCTCCGCTGGGGTGCGGCACACTGCAGCACGTGCAGGTGCCACGGCAGCCAACAGCAAGCGTGCCACATGACAACAGCGGCACAAATGCGTCAGGCCAGCCGCTGAATAAGTAGCCGTCTAGTGCCTATGCAGCTTGCCCCTCCCTCCACTTCAAACTGGTGCTGTATTACTGTAGTAGGTTCCGGTGTTGGTGCTATAACTCACCAAATTCAGGTCGGATGCGTAATCGAACAGGTTTGATGCACTCGACAGGGCGTGGTTCACCCTTTTGAAAGCGACTGGAAGTTGGTGAGTTACAGCCTCCATTGAAAACTTCAACTCCTGTTCGACCTAGCCGAGGTGGGGGGGGCTAAATAGGCACTAGACGGGTAGTGTCGATAAGGTGGGGCACAGCCAGTGGCACATGCTTGCTGGTCAGCAATGCCACGGACTCACTGGCACCCATAGTCGGTGCCTGCCAATATCTGCACACACCGCCAGCCTCTGATACCACCACATGACACGCATTTTTAAAAAATGTCTGGCATCCCCACAGGCGACCTGCCCTGGAGTGGTGCAGGTACGTGGTGCTGGTACTGCACTTAATGGCAACAAAAAACCGGTGCCAGTAACCAATATGTGCATACACCGCTAACTTCTGATACCACTACACTATACTGTACACTGCCTGGCGCCCCCACAGGCAGGTCGAACCCTAGCTTGGTGGCCTCAGTCGCCGAGGCCCACATGCTTGCTGTACTGCTCCTTACCGACAGCGCCCAGCCATGAGTATGTCTATACGGGGCCACACTGTGTAGTTGCCGGCTGCCGCACGCCGGCGTGCATTGTACCTGGGCTGCCGACCCCTACAAGTGCCAATAATAACAATACTTCTGAAGTACATGCAAGTACATAACTGCACACTGGTATACGCATGGTGCACATGGGGGCGTGAGGCACATTGCTACTCCTTTTACAACTCTTTCACTTCCATTTATAATACTTCAACAATCCCACAAATATTTCACAAAGTACCAGTGAAAGTACCTTCAAAGGTGTCGCTACTTGCCTCTGGCACACACAGTGCGGAGTCCCCCAAAAACACCCAAGCAGCACTGACTAGAATTGGGACCGCGAATCAAAAGTAAGTTGTCGAGGTATATGGCTGGGGTTCGCGGTAGTTTCGCAGTATTTTGCGTTACAAGTTGAAGTTGGGTGTTGAAGTTGGTACTTCAACAGTGTTGCCCTGTACACAACATCAAGTTGCCTGACAAGTTGCCACTGACGAAGCGCCCACCTGTAGCACACCCCAGAGAACGCCAGCGTCACTGGCGTGAAGTCCCCCATTACGTCAGCCACACCACCCTGAGCCTGAGCCGCCGCCACAGCTGTGTCATTGCGCACAGACGCCGCCTGCTGTTGCTGCTGCTCAGGCTGTGGGCCAGAGCTGGCTGCAGTCGCGTGCAGTGCGGCGTCGGCAGCAGGAGCCGCTCCGCTTGGGTGCACCTGCTCGGCGGCGGGTTTAAACGGTGCAAGTCAACCAGCATGTCGGTCAGTGGTCAGGGGTGGGTTTGGGTGAACCTTGCGCGGCAGCAGCGGTTTGCTGTGAACGTCGAGCGGCTTGGGAGTCAGTGGTAAGGTGCGGAGCACTGCAGGTGTGCGTGTGGCTGGCGGGCATGGCCACAGAAGAGGGCCAGAGCACGAGGTCACATGGTGCAAGTGTCCAGCGCGCTCAGCAGCGGCGCAGCTGTGAACATGGCCAAGTTAGGGTGGTGATCAGGTGGAGTGTAAGGTCAGAGCGTGAGACATGGCCACACACACCCAGAGCTCGCGCCCGCACTCAGGTGCCACCACAAGTGAGCGCGCAAGTGCACACGCATTCCGCAGGCGCAAGGCATGCCCAGACCAGATCGCAGCATAAGTTGTGTGCCTGCTGCACTTGCCGATTGGTCGATCGGCAAACCATGCATCGCGCTGCAGTAGACTGAAGCAGAAACCCTATAAAATAAATGCCATAACTTTTCGATGATCAAATTTTAGGAGTATTCTAGGAACGTTAGGCATATTAAACTAAGCCTGGATTTTCCACGAAGGCGAGGCAAGGTGCTGTGCACGGGCTGCTGTGCCCTGCTGGGCAAGCGTGCTGGGCAAACGTGCAAGTGCCCACACAACCCACAATCGCAAGACTCGCGCAGTCCGGAGCAGACAAGAAGTTGCGCCTGCTGCATTCGCTGATAGGTTGCCTGGCAAACAATGGACAGCACTGCAGGAGCTTCTGCGTGCTGCTGCCATGCACTGCTGGGTAAGCGTGCTGGGCAAACGCGCAGTGTGGCGAGATGCGCCTCCTGACGCCAGAGTAGCAATAAAAAGAAGCGCACAGTGGCGAGGGGCGCCTCCGGACAACAGTTGTGGCAACCACAAGAAGCGCGTGTGCCCACCTTGGACGGGCCTGGCAAAGACTTGTTTGTGCCGCTGGCGTGCGCGGTGGCTGCAGCGCCATCCTCGTCCTCCGCGGTGATGGGCGCGCTGTTGCTGGAGTCCCACCGCATCTGTCAAGAAACACACACGCCAGTCAAGGACACAGACAACAATCACGCGGAACTTTTGTTGGGACACCATGCCGACAGGCCGAGCAGTTGTTGCGCACACGCCACAGCTTGCTGTGGAGCAGAGGCGCTGCTGCACGCGCCCGCAGGCTGGGTCAGCGATGGGTGTGAGGACTGGGGCGGTTGTCGGGTGTCTGTATTGTTTGTGTGTGTGCTCCATGCGCGCTCAGATGTGTGCTAAATACTACTAGTACTTGCAAGTATTTGCACTTGTGGGCAAGCGACGGCCCAGGCACAATGGATGCTGGTGTATGGCAGCCTGCCGGCCATATCAAAACTCAATCTAGGAGAGGTAACCTCAAGGTCTCCCCACCAGTAGGGGCCGCCACCCTGGGGTGTAGCCCATGCAAGGGGTAAACACGGCAAAGACAGCGCCTGCGAACGCAGCAAGTCTCGCACCCCCCGAAGAGCAGATTCCATCGTAGAGCTGTGATGCGTTCAAGGGTAAGCTCCATGCGTGGCGCCCACATAGACATGCTGGGAACAGAAATTGCAGCGAGCGCATTGGTTGTGCCGCAGCGGCCGCCAGGCTAGGGCTCGACCTGCATGCGACCGGACGTAATATACTTGCAAGAAATACTTAAAGTACGTTACACAGGTGTATTTCTACGCCCCCATAACACAACATGGGGATATGTGCTCTGAAGTACGTGGCGCATAAATGCGTGTATACGAGTATGTTGCCTGCCATGTACTACGTACTAGTAGTATACGTAACCACATACTTCAAGTACATACTTCAGAGTATTTGTGAAGTATGCAGGTACTTGTGAAGTATCTGAAGCAACGGATGGAGGTTGTGTCTGCTGCTACCCATGACTAGACACACTGCGCCTGGGCGCTTAGGGGCCAAACGCACTCATGTAGGTGAGGGCAACGAGAGATTGTGTACTTCAGACGCATACTGCTACCCCATGACTGGACACACTGCGCCTGAGCACACAGGTGGCAAGCGCCCTCACGTAGGTGAGGGCAACGAGAGATTGTACACTTCAGACGCATGCTACTACCCATCACTAGACACATGGCGAGCGGGGACCATGACTAGACACACTGCGAGCAGGCACACAGGTGGCAAGCGCACTCACGTAGGTGAGGGCAGCGCCAGTGGCGAGAAGGGTCAAGTACTTAAATGTAAATGACGCAAAGGATGGAGCTTATGACTGTTGCTACCCATCACTAGACACACTGCGAGTGGAGACAGAGGTGGCAACAACTGCACTCACGTAGGTGAGGGCAGCGCCAGTGGCGAGAAGGGTCAGCAGCCACAGGGCCGTCACGGCCAGTATGCCGATCCAGATACGGTTGGGGTTGTCGGGGAACCCATAGGCATCCAGCACCGCTTGAGAAAGCCTGCACCACAGCAACATGATTTTATTTTTCATTTTGGGGGGGGGGGGGGGAGGCAGCATGTTAGGTTGTGAATGTTGTGCGTTGTTTGCATGGTAAGGGTACACCAGCTGTGTCCTTGGGGTTCAAGGCAAAAAAAGAAGTTGCTTCGCACCTCGGACATGCTCGTGTGTGCTCATTAGAAGTGAGCTGTTATGTTTGGTACTACGTAGTATGACCGGTGGTGTCTGTGTGAGCTTACCTAATCTCATGACATGATGGGTTGTACGCTAAGCCTTCGCGGATTGTTCAAAATGTCTACTGTAGCAGTGTCAGGTCTCTGTAAGCGGCATTTGTCACAGAGACATGAGGGCATGTGCGGACGGGCGGAACTACATAACCTACTTAAGAAGTACGTCTGAAGTATGATTTATGGGGCGCCTCCGCAGCCTGCCTGGCAGGCGCTAGCCAGGAGGGCACAGCGAGTGCAAGTGCAAATATTAGAGTAGTGTTGTGTAGAATTGCCATCAGTCCCGTAAAATTATGTGCGCACATTGTGCTTACTAAGTAGAATCTTAACCGTGAGGAGGTGTTGCACCTGGTCTGGTAGTGCGCCACCATGCAAGTTTCCTACTGCACCATCTATGCACGGCCACACCTTTTAGAGATTGGTGCGCCTGAACTGAGCTGTATTACTTCTGAGTACAGTACTGTACTTCATTTTTTTGCACTTTTGGGCGTGCAACAGCCCATGCCATGCATGCCAGCACGCTCGTGGCAATGGCAGATGCCCAGCAACGCATGTGTACACACACAAGAACAAGTGCTGCTAGCAGGCAGGCCTGAGCTGCGGGCAGGCCAGGGCTCGACCTGCCCTGCTTCTGAGTAGTGCATCACAACACGGCAAATGGTAGTGAAACGATAGTGCATGTCAGTAGTAGTCTTCTTGAACAGTAGAATGGGCACTCACGAGAGGCAGTCCCCATTCGAGTCAGGCGGCGACGCGCAGGTGTCCTTGTACACTGGGGAAAGGAACTCGTTCAGGACCAGGCTGGTAAAGGCATGTGTGATGGGGTTGATCCAGTAAATCCTGACAAATACGAGAGAGAGAGAGAGAGATAAGCAGCACCCTGCATAAGTGATCCTGTCAAGTACAAAAGAGAGCCAAGCACAACACCCTGCACAAGTGATCCTGACAAATGCAAGAGAGAAGAGGGAGCCAAGCAACACCCTGCGTAAGTGGTCCTGACAAAGACGAGAGAGAGGGAGAGAGAGCCAAGTAACCCCCTGCAAAAGTGATCCTGACAAATACCACAGAGAGACAGAGAGCCAAACAACACCTTAGACGAGTGAGAAAGAGGGGGGGGTGCTTTATGTGTGCAGCCAGTGGATGCCGTATGCTCGCCTTTCGTAGTGACGCCTTTCGTAGTGACACAAGCTTGCAATGGCAAACCACCATTGCTGGCGTGCATGGGTGACCATGATCATTCCTTCATGGGTGATCATGGTCTTTTGTTCATAATCACGCATCACGCTGAGCACAAGTGGCAATACACGTGTGCGTGTGCAAGGACCCACATGTGGCGCGTATGCATGTACACATGTATGTTCCAACGTGCACACAGCAATGGCACATGCCTGGCAGCGTACTCACAGGTGTGTATGCAGTCGAGAGCAAGAAGTGCTACGTAGTATATGACACTTGTACTTCAAGTATGCATACACATGTCTGCAGTGTGTGTCACTCGCTTGCATGCCGTTGTTGCCCGCTCGGCACAACAAGTGACATGGGTGCCGCCTAGCGTGAATTCGCGCTCAGAGTCACATTTTGCGCACAGCACACCGCGGTCCACATGAATGCACTTCAAAGTAGCATAGTAAACACACATACTACACTAATATACTTCAGTATGTATTACACTACGTACTGCTAGCCCTTTCTTTGTTCGTACACATACTTGGCCATGCATTTGCCAAGTGCCTTGGCCACCAGTGAGCGTGCTGGCATACATGTCATGGGCTCTTGCACGCCCCCAAG